>CAJNOQ010000738.1:0-42222 GCA_905250885.1 Didymodactylos carnosus
TTAGATCTTTTAGTAAAAGCTGAAGCCAATCTGAATACTGTTTTGAATAGGCCGAAGATTTTTCTATAAAATGAGGTGCATATCGACGTTTCATGAGAAAAGTTCATAATAGGGTTTCTGGAAAACCTGACCGCTGGAAAACCAAGTCCATGGTTTTTGGTCAGAAAATTTTCCAAACCATATAGTCTGATAGAGCATAGAATTCTGAACACAATAAGACGTCTCCTGAATGTCTGTAATGCCTTTTTACGCAGCTGCAGTGGATTTACGAACGGCTACAACGGGCGTTAAAATTATCAGAACATTACGGTAACAAAGCATTTCAGACAGCCGGGAAACGTCTTATTGTGTTCAGAATTCTATGCTCTATCAGACTATATGGTTTGGAAAATTTTCTGACCAAAAACCATGGACTTGGTTTTCCAGAAACCCTATTATGAACTTTTCTCATGAAACGTCGATATGCACTTCATTTTATAGAAAAATCTATCTTATTTCAAATATTTATATAATCACCGTAATTTTTCGTGTTTTTTACTACTTATTATGTTTTTTCCACGGTTTAACATCATTTAGATCATCATTCGTCTCCATCCTATCATTTTTACTTGAGCTACGTTTACTTCCAAAACCAGCTACAACTTACAAAATAAACAAAAATTAGAAAATTTAGATGGGAAGTACTAATTTCTTGTCAATTAAATTAACCACTATAAAGTGACGGGACTTAATTTATTTTCACTCACCTATCTACCGATATTTCAAGAACTGTTATTTTATTGTACGATTGTATCTGATTATTTCCTACCACTATAATGAATCGCTACTATACCGTTGTTCACTCAAATTTTAGAGAAAATTGGCTTCAACAGCTGACTTAAGCTCTTCTTCATCGACTGACATATTATGAAACTCATTTGCATCTTCATTGGAAAGTGGATAACAATTAATCATTGAAATTTTCCTAACGTTTCGAATCTATAATGCTTTGGCGTTCGCCAGTTCAGTAGTATTACAAAGATATATAAAACGTACTTAGACCACTACGATCATTCCCTATGCAAAATTTCATTGATGAGTCGCTGCTATCTGTGTTTATGTTAGTGAGATTCTTTCTAAACTCGCTTCACAACATGACTGACGAGGGAACCTTTCGAGGTGATTAAACGCTTTTTGCTCGATATCTAGTGGGTTATAGGTTATCGACCATCTGATTACGAATATGACCGTGGGAATTGCCCTTAGCCATTCAAATACCTGGTTTTCTAGAAAACCAGTTTTTCAGAAACTCTAAAATATAACCCGAACCTTTCTTAATGAGGCATGCTTATAGCCCGCACATTTCTGATTAAAATGAGATATCTCCCAGCTTTACACGATCT
The DNA here is from genome assembly GCA_905250885.1 of Didymodactylos carnosus. NCBI lineage: Eukaryota > Metazoa > Rotifera > Eurotatoria > Philodinida > Philodinidae > Didymodactylos > Didymodactylos carnosus. The sequence goes on from CAJNOQ010000738.1 coordinate 1,383, forward strand.
TTCTTTGCAAAGTTATAGAATTCACAAGAAAAGCCCTAAATTAATTTCTTCCTATTTCTGTAGCCTTGAGCTGAGATGGAACATTCAGGGCTTTTCTTCTAAATTCTATAACTTTGCAAAGAAAGGTTGTGTAAAGCTACATTTACGAGTTACATTTTAGAGTTTCTGAAAAACTGGTTTTCTAGAAAACCAGGTCTTTGAATGGCTAAGGGCAATTTCCATGGTCATATTCGTAATCAGCATGGTCGATAACCTATAACCCACTAGATTCCGAGCAAAAAGCGTTTAATCACCTTGAAAGGTTCCCTCGTGAGTGATTTGCCAATAGTTTATTCACTGTCAAGCCACATAAACAGGGAATTATTCCACAAATTACGATATATAAATATTACTATTAATTCCTATACTTAAAAAAAGTAAACACAGTATCTACCTAAGTAGAAACAACATACTTCAGAAGAACATAATCATAGAAACCTCAAAATCTTTTAACTTAATTGAAAATCTCCATTGTCTTACTTTTAAAAAAAAGTTGTATCAATAAATCAATAGTGTCAAACGCATTATGTAGTAAATTTTAATAAAATTAATTTTCTACTCGTGTTGCTGTAAATTTTCCATGATTTAATCAATTATTTTACCATTGAGTGCTTTTGTGTAATTAATACGGGATAAATGAATTTTACAATTGTTTTTTAAAATTTAAAGACATTTTGACATTTTTTTTCCTGATGTTATAAACACTTATTCATATTCACTTGTTTTCTGATTTATAACATCTTTCAATTTATTCGAGGTCATTTCAATCTTAAGTTGAATAAAAGACAATCAACATTTTCCTATACGTTTTTAATATTGTTCTCATGACCAACGTCAAAATACAAAAACAAAATACATCGAACAGAAAAATCAAGAGTAGTTCGAGCCGGCTAGACAACTTCAATCATTGTAAAGCATATAGACTAGAAACAGTGAGTTTAGCTTTTGCGGTTCACTACAAAACAAAAAGTTTATATTTCGGAAACTATAATTTATTTTATTTTCAATAGTTTAATTTTTAGAATACTAAAATGAATGTATTCGCTTGTATTATGTATGAGTAAGGTTTATATTATCTCATCATTAATTATACTTTTCATTACGATATATTATTCAATTGTCATCATTTACATTTGTTATGCAAACAAGCGTTTTAAACAGATACAAAAGAAAAAACACATAGTGACTCAATGCAATTTCTCAATGTGCAAATATATCTGTCACTCTAATCTTAATCTAAACTTATGAAAAATACTTAACAAGTGAAACGAAAAAAATAAAATCGTAACAATGAAGAATAAATAAAATGACATTCAATTTTGAGTACAATAATTAACGTGTGAAAAGACAAAAAATAGCTACATACACAATAATTAATAATTTTAAATTCAAGTTTGCCATTTGACTAGTAGAAAAAAGGAAACATTCACAAAAGAAGGGAAAAAAAGCAAAGATAAATTCAATCTTTCATTTTTTTAGCATAAAAAATCAATACATCATTCTATGCTTTGTCAATACAATGAATACTCAAAATGCAAAAAAAAGAGCGCAAACAATACAATAATTTCTAACAAGATAAAAAGAGAACAAAAAATTGGTTAATAAAAAATAATTTACATAACAAGGGAAGATATTTAACACTGAAGTATAATTTTAGAAAAAACTTGACATTGTCAAGAGTTAAAACTCTTTTATTTTTATTACACAGTTACAGTAAGAAATAAATGCAATAGATATCTTGTAACATTTATCGATTATTCAAATGTGAACTTTGACGAACAGGGTTATTATCATTACAACTGCCTGGAACAACAAATAAATCAGTATATGATGGTAAATTATCGTCCGCTGCGTCTAAAATAAGAAATATTTTAATAATATTGTAAACAATAAGATACAAACGTTCCGTCTAATTAGCTTATAAACTAACGTATCATCTGCATAAGTAGAACAATCAATTCTTAAATTATCTTACCCATACAAACGTCGCTTTGATGATGTTGGCCGTTATAGCCAGTAGATACAGGTGAAAATAAATAGGATGCTTGTATTTCTGGATGATTGTTGTTTGATGGTATTATTAAATGCTGTGGTACAGGAGGATTTGACGATGATTGGTTTCTCAATAAACAATCACTGTTGCGCGTAGTTTGTGTTATTTCTGGCGAAGACAGAGAATCTATACAAAATAAAAAGATTAAAATAATCTATTGTATTTTTTATTCAAGAAAAACAATTACCCAAAAATTTATTCCGTTTTTTTGGTGGCAATTCATGTGGTGCTGCATCAAGCATAATACGTAACATCGTATCAATTTCTTGTCGTGTTTGAATACTGTTTGCAGTAAAATTAGGTAAACCGACATTTATGTCTGATGTTCTTTGTTCACTGCCATGATTTGCGTCGTTGTTATTATTGTTGTCATGAGGAAGCTGATCAACGTAACCCTAAAGCAGTTGAAAGAAAAAATACGATGAATATTTCTCATAATAATCGCTCAGGACATAGTTTGGAACAGAACTGATTGGTTATGTCGATATTAGAGGGGCATATCTCAAATGAGAAAGGTCATCTAACGACAAAAAGTTCGTGCACCATTCGAATTACAATACTAATACTGGAAACCCAAGTCGAAATAAAGCTTTCTATTGTTATTGTTCCGATTTACCTGAAGTTTTTCAATTATTGCTGTCTGTAATCTCAGATTGTATAATGCAATGTGGCAATATGATGATAAACTAGTTTTCATTTCCTTAACGGCTAATTTCTGATGCTTAGCCCATTCGTTTTGTACTGAAACAGAATTAGAAATATAAATACTAATTTGATTCATTCATACTATTCACACTGCTCATACCTTGTGTCAGCAATTCTTTTTTTGTGTGTTCTGAGCAATGATTTGATACTGCTTCATCAAATACCTAAAGCAAATGATTAATGGCTACTGTTTCTTGCCAACTTTACACTAACCATTTTGGTCTTTTCACAATCACCCTGAACATGATCATTCAATTTTTGTAATGATTCTTGCAATGCATCGAATGCATATTCTAAAATTAAAGAATGAATACATAGCTAACTATAGGTTATCTTTCCAACATTCGAACAAAAAAAAAGGAGCATAACAAACCATGAAAAATTCTCGATGCTAACTGATGTCGATTGGCTAAAGAACCAATTAACCCATTTATTTCCTAAAATGACAAGAAAAAACGAAGAATAGAAATTTAAGCAGAAAAAAATAAAATGACTAAATTTAAAATTCAACAGAAAAAGAGATCTTTTCTGTCAGATATTTATGTATATTTTTCTGCAAAAAAACATTTGGTCACCTGTAGTGGTTTGTTTCCTGATAACTGTCCAATATCATTGATTAATCGTGCAACTATAAATCAAATTATATTAGATAAAAAAACTAAACATAAACTATGTATGCAAAGAATCATTTTGGAGACGTCTTTTACCATGAAGTTCCGTATCGGAACCATCGAGATTTCGTTGTAATGTTTTTTTCGTTCGGTTAATTTGAGAGATAGTGGAAATTAATTTTCTCTGATATTTAACGGTATTATTGAACATTTGTCCATTATTTTCATTAGCATGATGAGATTTACCACTATAAATTAAAAATAAAATCGTATAACAAAAATAGATAAACAGCAAAAAGATATCGTTCAAAATGTACTAACAATAATTTTTTTCGCCAACTGGTCATGGTTGTGAAAGGACTAGATATTTCTAATTTTTAATTTCTACAAAAAATAGAAAAAAACATGAACGATTTCATTGATAAACGGGAAAGGAAAACCACGAGAAAGATATACATTAAAATAAAAGTAAGTGTTGAATGTTCTATTCCTAGCTTAAAGAAATAATCATCTTAAGATAGAAGGGAAATTCTATCGATGAGCAGATCATCAACTCTTGGATTTTAAAGTGAAGTGAATACAGTAAATTTATCCAAAACGTAAAAACTAAGCTCCCGTTCATATGCACATTTTATCTCATCTTAATTTTTCTCAAAATATAATAAGTATTCATGTTATGAAAACTCGTAACATTCACATCATTGGACGACTCTTTGTGAGTCAATTACAGCCTGAATAATATTAGTTAGTCATAAACAAAAAAAAATCTCTCGTCTAGTATAAGCAGTTATTGCATATATGTTATATAGTCTAAAAATCTTTACAAGGTAAAACACGTGTGCTATGATAAGCAGTGGAAGTTTTAAACGAGATTAATTTAGTGTTTTAACAGTTTTTGTAAACGATTTTGTTATTTTACACTGGTCTATAGAAAAAGATCACCTACCACATGCAAAATAACTATGATATGTCCTAAGGAGGCCTGTCAACAATAGATTTGTGCATTGTCTACTGTTTTCAAAACACATGGAAATCTGGTATGTCTGCGAAAAATGTTAGTTCTGAAAAATATTCATGAGATTTGCAGGCTGAGATGATCAAAAGATATCACGATCTCTGTTAAACATTCTATTGGCTTACGCATTCATAATGGTATGCTGGACAGTTATTGCAGTTAATTTTCTGAATCATTTAGTCTAATAATAGTAGTGCAGTACAGTAAGAACTTGTCTATCGATATGTCACATTCTTATAAAACATAGTGAAGACTATACTTGAAGATACGTTATTTATATAGATGAAATTGGTGAAGGAGAAACACAATATCAGACACCCAAACAAGTCTGTTGAGCGTTCTATCCAATCTTGTGAGAAAAGTTTTGAATATATACGAGTTTAAAGTTGAAATCTTTTCATTCGTCTTTGAATGTTCGGAAAGCCTCCGGAGAGAGAATATCTTTTTTAACATGTGAAGCTATAACGGGTGGTCCAGATTAAATGCCGGCCTTTGCAAGGTTTCTTTCTCGGGTGATGTTTGATCAAAAAATTTCGTCTGGATCCTAAAAGATAGAGACTTTTGCGTAGATTTTAGTCATATATTCCTTTAAAAATAAATATTTGCCGTTTTTTTACAGTATTAGAAATGCTGGAAGTCATAAAAGCAGAGTTGCTCAGCACTTTGTATACTATACAATAAAGTGTAATTTTTAGTATTTAAACTAGTTTTGTTGTGCGATTCAAACAAAACATTAAAAACTGGAATTAAGCCTTAATATTTTAGGTACAAAACTAAATTTTGGGACGATGTTTAACGGTCACGGAAATAGGATACAAAATATGCCTCTTTATCTGGCTTTTGGCGCCTTCCATTGTATAAGTACATATCATAAATTGATCATTTATTACCACAGACAGTAAATTCATGGAAAGAATAACATCTGCCAGACTTTGAAATTCTGCATCTGCTCATATTAAAAAAATAATTTTTCTTCGGGAATTTTTGCAAAACACCGCCAACAAGTCGAAGATGTTTTTCAATGTTCGAAAGCAGGAACAAACATACCATCAGATACACCGAGAAATTCTGCATCTTTTATTACCAGAAACAAATTTTAACACTTATCTAACTGAACAAAAATTTGTTTTCAAAACTTTCTAATTCTTCAGTTCAGCAACGCTGTTTTTTTATGGCTTTCAACATTTCTAGTGCTGTAGAAAAACGGTCAATATTTATTTCAAAAGGAATATATGACTAAAATGTACGTAAAATTATCTATCTTTTAGAATCCAAACCAGAGCTGCCAGATGATCCGCATTTTGCGGACAAATTCCGCTTTCTGTAGTTTTTTTCGCAAAGCGTCCGCTGTCCGCACAATTTGTCCGCTTTTCGAGGATATTTTTGTTTTCGTCCTTTTTCCTGCAATGAAGTTTTTTACATTTTCTCATAAAAAACTTGCCACCAAAAAAAAAGGCGGCTGAATGACCTGTCAAAACAATGCTTTTGCAGCTTTTATGAAACAAATGCACACTGTTTTGAGAACTAAATCAGAAATTTGTCTCGGAAGTGAGCGCTAACAGAAAACTATTAACTTGCCTGAAGTGCTGCTGACAGGGAGTGTGAAAAATAGTGAAATACTAAATCTTCAAGGAAGCCAACTCGGTCAGAAAATCTTAACCATTAAGTGCTGTCGTAGGCGGAAAAGTTTCGAATTAAATTTTATCTTGCCATTCATAACTATTGAAATTTATGACGGGTGATCAAAAACCCGCATCCACAAAAAGCCAAGATCGATTCAAATTGAGAATTAAATGATGTTTTGTACTTCTTTTGTGTTTCTTAACTGGAACCACCATAAAGCGCCAGAAGATTTTTTTCTGATACTCTTTGTATTTGGTGAACAATAAACTAATACGATGGAAAACGCGTTTCCACTTTTTTCCCGCATTTTGGAAAAAATTTCCGCTTTTTCGATTTTTTATTCCGCTTTTCTGACCTAAGCATCTGGGGCCTGTTTCTTAAAAAAACTTAAGTAGAAAATCTGACTTAAGTCCAAAAAAGTCTTTGTCTTTTTTGACTTAAGTAAGATTTTCTACTTAAGTTTTTTTAAGAAACAGGCCCCTGGCAACTCTGATCCAAATATTGCAAAGATCGGCACTTTAATCTGGGCCATCCGTTATAGTACTCATAAAAGTAGCAAAGCGTACGTTTATTTTTTATGCATTGAGCTTTGTTTTATATTTCTGTTTACTTTCACGTCAGGGATGCAACAAAATCTACAAAAGGCAATTTCATCGCCAAAAAACACTTTAACAGTGTTTTTTTCTCTTCTGAAAACATTTTGGAAGGGGGTCTGCGATCGCAGCAAGTGCACGTCCCCTAAATCCGTCACAGTTCTTTTCGAAAAATTTATTTTTCACTATTCCTATTTGAGAAGCGGTCAGTTTTGAAAACTTTCGCTAACAAGCAGTTCCTATATGTTACTCTGATCCAGCAGCTGGAGAGATGACTCAGTCACAAATCCATTCCTATGAGAGAAAGAAAGATGCCGCTCTTTGAATACTATTCATTTGTACTTTTATGAATACTGGAGGCAGGTGAGCAGAAAGAAACATGGTGGTAATGAGGTGCTTTAAAAATTTAATATGAATTGTTTCTATTATATTTCTGATTTGTTTATTTGGTCCATTTTATGGATGTTTCAAATCGAAAACGTATGCAATGGTTTGCTTGCGTTTTTGAGAGTAAGAAAGTCTAGAGTTACTGAAATTGTTGAAGTTTTTCACATTGAATTCAGTTTTCGTGAATAAATACTACTACTAGTTAAAATTGCTGAAGTGTAATTTTTCACTATATAATGAGTTACTTCTTTCATACGTTATGCTTTGTGACCTTTCGATATTAATCAACGTTTTCTTCTAGATCGAATCTAACAATGATCTCTATGAAAAATTATATTTTTAAATTTTCTTTATCCTTATTATTATGTTTATTATTTTTTGAGAGAAATTCTTTATATATTAATTCTCAATTTGAATGGATCGAATATGATAAAATTGATGAAATAATGGAACGTATTAATAATGTAAATAGTGGAAATTGTTTTCAAAAACAACCAAGTGAACTTGTATTACCCGAAGAAAGTGTCTTTCAAAAACCTTCTATTGAAATGTTAAAAAAAGATATCATTATGAGAAATCGAACACAGTTGTTGCATGTTAGAAATATAGCTCATCGTAATGCTTTATTATACAGTTATTTATTTCAACGTTTATTCGATTTTGAAGAGCCTGGTCTAACATATATATTGTTACATAATGTAGCTGATGTCACGGGTGGTTTAAGTTTAATTAATGGTAGTGGAATATTTTTTGATCAAGATAAATATTGTAAGATGATAACTAATTATATTAGATATAGAATGAGAAAATAGTTCTTTTTCTTCTTCTAATTCAGATCCACATTGGTACAAAAATTATTTTAACAAAACGATACCCTATTTTGGTCCTTATGCGTGGCGTGCGGATGACTTTTATGATGCATTCAACTGGAAAAACGAATGGACAAATCAGACAATACAAGAAGAAGATATTGGAGCGGGTAGAAATCGGCAATATACCAGTCGATATAATCGAGGAAATGAATGGTATAGTAAATGGTTACCGGATCAAACAAGAAATGATCAAGGGAGAGGTAAAAAAAAATTATTTATGTACGGTAATATAAAAGTCCAGCGAAGAGCATTGTGTATGCTTGAAGCAATCCTTCTGTTTCAGTCAGTATCTTCACATTTATTTATTTGCCCTTGTTTAGGAAAACAATGTCTTCTTATTCTGGTAGAGAAATCCTCAAAAAGTACTGTGAGACATATTGACGCCTCACTCTTAGTATATAATAGACACCATGTTGCTTTACTTTGATTATTATTAGCTGATCTTTCCTACATAGTCTAGTAGTGTTAGTTTGTATATTTGAAGTCTTCTTTATCCTTCCGAAGCCTTTAATGTTTATAAGACTATGCCTTTATATGATACCATTGTATGGCTATTGATTGAACAGTGTCTAAAATTTTTTTGATTAGTCATTTTTCTGACAGAAATACATTGATTTAAAGTTTATTTATTTTTTAAACTTTATTTTTTATATTTTATTACATATATCTGCTCTAATGTTTAGGTAAACCTGTTCACACTGTTCAACTTTACTTGGCAGAACGGATGTATAAATTGCGTGATATGCCAGAAAATATTGAATTTTATGGTTTGTTATATAGTTACAGTCATAGAATTGATGATAAAGAAAATTTTTTGTCTAGGTCCACCGCATCCCGAAGATCCACAAGGTCCAACGATTTGGACTAAACCCTATTTTGATTGTGGTCGTTCGAATAAATGGATAATCAGTGCTGTATCACCCATCGTCGATATTTATCCAAGACATACGGAATATCGTCACTTACAAGCCATGCGAAATTTGGGTGTGGCCGTGACTGATGTTGATTTTATCATGTTAGATATTAATCAATGTGAACAAAATTCAATGGGAAATACTCAGTCAAATGATCCACAATCAAAATCGCCAAATATGTTTGGTGGAACAGATAAATGTAAAGAAACAACACGTTGTGAACCATTGTTTGGATTTGGTTTTCGTCGTGGTGGTAGGTATCAATAATTAGTACCAGACACTTATTTATCGTAATATTGTTATTTTTTCTTCTCAAGGCTATCAATGTTTATGCAAGCCAGGATATCGATATCCTCCATATCAAGATGGGCCGTTTAAAGGTTACGTAATTGAAAAGGCAACACGAGAAGAGTATGCAACTAATTTTGATTGTTTAAGAGTCGATTGTAAGTACACTAATTGGAAAAGACATGGTTATATTGCTCTCATTACTCGTTTTAGTATATCAGCAGATTCCATTCAATGTTTTTGATTCAAATGTTGAAATTCGTGCGTCGAATTCACGTCGACGTCGTTCGATAAATGATGAAAATGCGACTAATAAACCTCAGTTAGCCACCGATGATGATGATAATGAAGATATACGTAACATAGTAGATCCAACTACCGAGACACCGTCATTTGCTTATTTTAATCAAACAAAGATGCCTGCCATCTCTGACTCATGTATGTGTTTTATACATATTATTTACGTATATATTTTTTATGATAGACTGCCATTATTTCACTACCGATAGATTATTGAATGTTTTTTTACGTCAGAGTTTTTAGAATCTGTTTTCATCTATTTTTAGTATTTCACGTCAATCCATTAACAATGTTATCATCTGTATCCACGTATTCAACTTCTGTGTTGAAATCTTCTCTGGTACAATTAGCTTACATGTCTGGTCAATTAGTCACAGGTTATGATGATGATAATAATGATAATCCAAATTCGAATAAAAACGATAATGTAAAAAAACGTCGTTCAAAACGCTATGCTTATGAGCGTACACCACGTGTTGCCGCTATATTTCAATTATATGATGCACTTCAACGTGATCCAAATTTGTGTGAAAAAATGACTGAAGATCAATTAACATTACCTGGTGATGTGTTATATGATATCGATGTACAATTTGAATCACAAGCTCGCTTGGCACTAACATTGTCACATTTCCTTTCAAGTTTTTATCAAGTTGTTAATCCAGATGAAGATTTTCCATTGAGAAAAGCTGAACTGGAATTGACGAGTGAACAATTGATTGGTGAAGTATTAGCAGCTGCAGGAGCAGATTACAAATTACAAGGAGTTGGAATATTTTTTGATGTAAGTTCGGTATACGATAATGTTTTCATAAAAGATCATTTCAATTTATTTATTTTTTGTCTACTAGCGTGGAAAATTTAGAAATCATCATCTCCCATATTTTGGTCCGTATGCTTATCGAGCTGACAGTGATGTTAGTCGAAAATATGTAGTCCTTGATACTGCTGGTTTGCCTGATGGATATGAAAATGAAGTTTGGTTCAAAGTAAAGATATAGAATTATTTTTGTTTAGATAGATATTTAACAGTTATTGCTTACTCTCTATTTTAGACGATGAAAGCACGTTGGGCAACAAATGCGGATCGATCTGAATTACGAGAATATTGGCTCAAATTACTTATACGTAGTGATTATGTAGGAAATGCATTGGTTCATCATGAATCTGGATTTCCATTATACTCTTATGCACCAGAACTAAAGTATGAAATCGTCATATAACTGCAATTTACTATATTCTAATATTATTCTGAAATTTATAGACATGGTCAATGGTTTCCACCAGTATTTCAGTGTAATAGAAATAATACAGTACCACGAAGTTGGATAGTTACTTATGCTGTACCATTTTTTGGCCTTGATGTTCTTGGTATTAATCTTGAGTTTAAGTACGTTTTGAATTTTGATACCTGGTATGTATTCAAAACTGTTTTCATCGATTTCTTTTAGAGGAGTTGTTCGAGTGGATGCTTATCTTGGTTATTTGGATATTAATCAATGTCAAATGCCACATTATGTACCTAATGCATTCAAAGGAAGTGATCGCTGTGATTATCAAAGTACTGTGGTACGTAATAAATCTTGATACTGAGTTCGCTTCACGTTCAATCTTATCTTTTTTTTATTTTATTTAGTGTGAACCAATTATGGGTCGTAAATTTCTATTGGGCAAATATAAATGTCGTTGTCGACCAGGCTATGAATATCCGTTTTTAGATCAAAATGATTTTTTTAATGGAGATCAAATGAATAAAGAATGGGATATCATGATTAACAATAGTTCAATGTGGAGCAGGTATAATGAGAAGAATTAAATTGATTAGAATAGATAGTTCTCTCTTTTCTATCTGTTTAGATTTGATCAATTAAAATGTCGTATTGCTGTTGCCAGTTCAATTTCATCAACTAATCTGATTTTATTGACTTTAACCATATTGTTTTCATTATTTATTCGAATGAATTAAATTATGTATAATCTTTTATTTCCTCTTCATTCTCTGTAAAAGACAATTCTCCATTCAATCAGTCGGTTTTATCACTTTATATACATAATATTTTCTTCTTTTTTTTCACAGTATCTTACAATCTTTCTGTGCATTGATGGAGAAGCAACAATGTTTCAGCTTGTTAAAAGATAGTCAGAAACATCAATGCCAATCGTGTAGAATAGTGTGTTTAAAATAATTGTTTTATAAGCAGAGATACCTTTTAGAATATATTCTAATTTTCTATAAGTCCATTTCAATATTCCATTTAGGTTTATGCCTATTGTACATTATTTTCATGATAATTAATAGAATTTTTTCTTTTATACATATAGATACTATTTTTTTTTTGTTAATGTGCAGTTTTGTTCAATACAGATATATTTTGTGATCTGTTTTGGAGTTTTATCTTCTGAATACATTCCATTTCTTTTCGGTTTATGGTTTTATATTTCTAATTGTTAACTTGTCTTAAAGTTATCTCTTTATTTTTTAGAGAGATCTATGCGTTTCTTTTATAGCAACCAAAATATTCGTGTTTTTTAAAAAAATTTTATTATGACACTTTTGTATTGTTTTTGGTAGAAGTTTTGTACATTTATTTCAATATTATATAAGTGGTTAATCTCGACTTTACTACGATTTTTATACAATTTTTTTTTCTCATTTATTTTATTTCAATACGTCCATGAAAGTATAAAAAATAAAACATACTAAAACAATTATTTAGTGAAAAAGCCAATTGAAACAATTTAAAAAAAAACTAAGAACTAATTGAAAAATCGGCGCCGGTCAGCCCATGTAGTTAGATGTCTAGTTTAAAATAAAACAAATTCGAACTCTCCTGCTTGTAGTATATTAAAAAACCTTGGGAAAAACTTCAGATATAACTTCCATGTAGAGAAAACGCTGTGCATCGGTTAGTCCATTTTAGGACTTATAGGAAAATGGTTGTAACTTTTTGATGCAAGGACATACAGAATTGGATGAGATCTTAAATTGAACAGAAAAGTTTGCTCTACAAATCTACGCGTTTAGAAAAAAATTTAATTGCATGTAGTATCCAGAAGTAAAACTGTTATTTGGAGATCCTGTTTTAAAAATAATAAATAAAAATTTTGGCTCCTAGAAAACTTGCTCGAAAGCCGCGAAAAATCATTTCTGGACTGAAAGCGATACAGATTCTGAAAGTAGACGCTTCAGGCTAACTGTGCAGCCAAGTACTTATCTCAAAATCGTTTTTGACATCGATTTCTGAGGGGAACCCTTAACGAATGTCAAAAATGTCTTATTATCGATCAGCTTCACCAAATACAATATCCAATGTTTCAATAATAGCAACTAAATCTGCTAACATATGTCGTCAATTTATACGATCAAGTCCTGTCTAAAGGAATAAAATAATCACCTGTGATTTTCGCTGGTTAGTAGAGGAGACTTTTTAACATAACGGTTTTCTAGAAGATCTCTAGAGAACCTTTCAGAAAGCACTTAGTATTTTTGAATTTTGACGGCAGTGGCGTATAACAGCCCCCAATAAATGTATATTTTGAAAATTTCAAGCACTCAGCGTATTTCTAAAGGGATTTTCGAAAGATCAACTTTTTATTGCAGCATATAGAGCGGCATGAAAAACATAAAATGGTTCTAAAAATGTTTTCTTTTCAATATCAGCCAAATCTAAATGGCACATTTTTGTTGGGTATCCTTAACGCTATGAATTTTTTCTGTGCTTTGACCACACGTATAATATCTTAGTCGACATATTTTGGTTCGTAAATTACGAATATGGTGTTAAAACTACTTGTTAATGATCAAAAGGGAAGAAAAAACTCAACATATCAACAAATCGAAAAATTTTAACAGCTTGTTCGGTCAAAACCGATTGCCGATTCGGAATCGGCAATCGTAATACATAATGTTCAAAATCGAGTAATGTTTGACGATGAAAAAATTTGTCCAAATGGAATGGTAACGGCTGTGGTGCCCTTGGTTCCCAGGTCGACGAAAACTGGCATTTAATTGTCCATTAACAGCCTGTTAACTGTATGCCAAAAAATAGCCTGTTAACTGTGTAAAAATGCAATGAAAATTGGCATTTAACAGCCATTATAATGACTTTCTTTTGACTTTGAAATAACGGTGAAAATCATGCCGTATTATAGTCAATGTCCGAAAAAAATGGCATTTTCGTCCATTTATTAGACCGCGTTAACTAATGCCAAATAAATGTGTCTATTATGTAATAAATGCATTTAAACGTTCGGAGTTATAATGGCGAAAACGGTCTAAAAATCGGGCCCAGTGTCAATAAAAATTCCATTCAAATGCTTGTTAATAGCGTATTAAATGGCGTTTAATTGGTAATTAATTACACCGTTTTCGACGTCCTGGGGGAGTAAGCAGCGGTAATTGCTTTGTTATTCGCTAAAATAGAGGCAAAGTATAGCTTACTTTTAAACTCGAGAAATATGCAAGGACTAGACTGATCCAACAATGACTAATCTTCCTGTTGAAGAATTGGCATTTAACAGCCATTACAATGACAATTTTTTGACTTTGAAATAACGTTGAAAATAATGCCAGATTATAGGCAATATCTGAAAAATTGTCATTTTACGGATACCATTAAATTGCATTTTCGTCCATTTATTAGACCGCGTTAACTAATGCCAAATAAATGTGGCCGTTAAATGTCCGTTTTTTCTCCATTTCAAAATGGCAAAAAACTGGTCATAAAATGGCATTTAACAGCCAATTTATGGTCACCAAGTCGTTCACCGTTTTATTCTGGCGTCATGAATAGTATAACTGACTCTGATTTTCCTAAAATAATTTAAAGTGTTTCTCTTCTTCAATTGTACGAGTCATAGAAATTTGCCTCGAAGAAGTGGTCTATGGTTCTTGACTCGATGCAGGTGATAGTACTTCGGGTTCAGAAGATATTTTTTTGACATTTTCTAACGGTCTAACAATTGATATTTAAATGGCAAAAAAATGTGACCAGTAGGGTTACTAGTAGCAGTTAAATGCCTGTTACTTGACCGTTTTTTGACATTTAAAAAAATGCGAAATAAATGCATTTAAACGTTCCCAGTTATAATGGCAAAAAACGGGGTCAAATGTCATAGAAATGCCATTTAAATGCTTATTAACAGCGTATTAAATGGCATTTAATTGGCAATTAATTACACCGTTTTCGATGTCCTGGGTTGTTGTTGATCATGAAGTTCATTAAAAATACGATCATGTTGTTGCTGTTGTTGATCAACAGCATCAAAAATAAATAAATTTCGGCGATAAGTAAAACCGACGATTCGTTCTCCATAGTCGATTTGTCTTGTGCGCGATAACTTTGGATCGGGGTACTTCAGAAAAAAATTTGCTCATAGTCTTGCTCATAAATTTTCGAAAAGGTCGCTGCATGGAACCACAGGCAAAATGACATCGAAACATTTTTCTGAAGTACCTCGATCGAACAGTTATTGCATACAAGATAATCGACTATGGGAAGACGAATCTGCAATCGGTTTTGACCGAACAAACTTTTAAAAGTTTTCGATTTGATGATATGATCTAAGCCGAAAAGTATCTATTAGATACTTTTCGGCTTAGATCATACCATCAAAGTACCCGATAATTAAATTATGGGATACTTTTTTTCAATAAAAAATTATTTTCCTCTAGACGCGATGAATTTCAGATCCCCAAATCAACACGGTAGATGAAGTTCACACTTACGCAGTTTCTGACGAAAACTGAATTCGATTTTGTATCTGGTCTAGATTTTACGAGGATTTTACTTCGCGTTTCCAACATTATACTATGTTTGTATAAGGTTTTAGGTGCTCAGCTAATTATTTTATTTAATCTGTTAACTAATCATTCTTCCTTTTCTTGAATAGTCCTTTGACTCATTCTATTAATTGGTAATCTGTCAAGTTGATCTCTATGATTTTCTATAACTAGAGTCATCTATTATTCGCGTTAACAATTCCTCTCATACTTTATTCAATTATACATTTATATATAACCAATAACTTTTCTTTTCCGTTCTGCTATACGTCTATCTAACCTTATTGCTACTGTTACGCAGGGGCGTTATGTGATCAATCTGTAGTACCCAGAAATTTAACAAAACAATGCGACAGACAGATAGCAGCGCAGGGTCTGACTAATGGCTGAAGTAAACACTGGATAGGAAAAAAGCGTTTAAAGCAAGCAAACTAGCTGCAGCTATTTACATCATGATATTAAAAAAGGGAAGCGCGTGTTCTTTCAAATCCAGGGATGAAAATAGTGGGTGGAAGGACAATGTGGAGTAGCTAAGTAATTATTAGGAATTTTATTTCTCTTAGTAATCTTTTAATGAAAAATAATTTTTTTTTGATAGCGAGAAGTTTTTTCACCATCTCATACCACGTATAAAGAAAAAGTTTTCTCATCTCAGTCTCATATCCGAATGCTGTTTATGACTGTGTTCAAATCCCTATTTTGCGCGTTATCTCGCTCTGTGTAGAGTAGCAGAAATAGCCGTCGAAGTTAGCCAGTTGTTGAAAATTGTGAGCCGATTTGGCTTGACTTTGTTCAACCTTATTTAATACTTCGTTCTTTACAAAAAATAGCTTTTTCATTCATAAAATATGTTTAGTTTCTCGTCAAAGTCTCAACACGTATGTGTCCTTTTAGATTGATATTTCAGACATGAACGACGAACGAAATTTATTTATTTTTGATGCTGTTGATCAACAACAGCAACAACATGATCGTATTTTTAATGAACTTCATGATCAACAACAACCAAGAGCACCACAGCCATTACCATTCCATTTGGACAAATTTTTTCATCGTCAAACATTGCTCTATTTTCAACATTATGTACTACGAATTCCGTTACTTTTAATATTTGATTATCTGTTTACAGAACAATTTACTGGTATCATTATTTCATTTATGAATACACTTCTGAACTATATTGGTAGTTACTTCTCAGAAATGAATGATTTGGCTGCGTCCACAAATATAAATAAAACAACATTAAGTGAAATGATAAATAATGAAACGACATTAACGTTAAACGCTACACTACCCCCATTTTTGACTGAAACATCAGCATTTGCAGCATCTGCCATCGAAGTTTTATTTGAAAACTTACACAATACATGTTTAACAATATCTACTATCACTTTATCCATTCTATTGCCAGTACTTGGTAAGAGATATTGTTATTTTTTGTTTTATTTACGTAAGAATAAACAATCAACAAAAGTACAGTACAAATAGGTTCTACACTTATTCTACTTTTTTATTATAGGTATTCTAGTTACATTACAATTGTTACTTTGCACTGATCGCAAATTAACAAACGTTTATAGTTATGTATTTTCTGGCTTTATTATTTACTATTATTACCAGATGGTCAAATTTGTTCAGTTAACATCGATGTTATCATTGAATACCTGTGTAATCCAATTTCTATTGTATTCAATGTATAGTCAAATTCAAACAATTAGACCGAACGTTCGAACAAAAAAAATACAAATGCTATTTGGAAAACTTGCTCCATTTCTCTTGATCTTACTGAAAAATGTTATATTTGTTAATCAACGAATATGGATGATCAATTATTTATATTATCTATGGATATTATTCTATTTATCTGAAATATTTGTATCTCATAGACATTCGATTTATAATTATTACATTCGAAAATTTATTTTCGATATCTATACAGTGATTCGTACACTTGGCTTACAGACATTATTTAATTTTGTTCAACAACGAGTTCGAATTATTACGTTATTAAAAATATTTTATTTTACAAAAATTATTATAATGCCTTTATGTTTTCGTTCAGTTTATGAAACACCTTACATTAATGGATCATTAAATGTACTTTCATCCTCTTCACAAACATTAAATTTAACAAGTATTCTTAGTCTACTTAATATGACAACGACACCTAACATAACGAATAATTCTGATGCCATTAATCGATCATTATTAATGGAAAATCTTATTCAAAAGTATCCAAATCTTAATCAACAAATAACTATCCAGGAACAACAAAAAGAAGCATATAATGTGACATTAATAAAAACAATTTATTTTACGAGTCTTTATTATGGAACAGAGACAATGTTTACTTTAATTAGTTTAACATTGATTATTTCCTTTGCTATGAAACATATATCCTATTATTTATTTCATTTACTTGACTTATGGAGTGATGACGTCGAGCAAATTGGATTTATTACTGGTGTAATGTTTTTTTTACTATTGACACAATCAAATTTATCACGTTTAAATCTTGATCAACGACATATACCATTGTGTAAAGCATTTGCTTTATTAGTGATTGCTCTTCTTCATTTTCTTCATACGCAATTAGAACCACAATTATTAAAAGTTGCCGTACAAAATATGGCAACAAAAATGATGTTAAATACTGACCAGCAACGACAACAACAGGAACGCGAATATGAGGAAATACCGCCTAATACAGATACTGAGAATCAGGTTCATCATCGGAGGTGAGAGTATGATAAGGCTTCTTGTTGTTTTATTTGGTAAAACTTTTCTAAGAACAAAAGTATGTTTCTTTTTTAGCGTATCATCTACTGCTAATATTGAACAACCTATTGAAAAAAAAAGTGAAACAAATGATGATAGTGTTTCGGGTCCATCTGTACCATTTCATACGATTCTCTTCCGTTCTTATCATCATCGTCATGTATATACCAGTTTGGGTATTAATTTATTTTTATTTGTTTATATTACTTTTTTATGGCGTATATGTACATTTTCAACATGGTTATTAGCCATAACCGCATTTGCATTAGAATTATCTATCCGTTTACTTGCCGCATTAGCTCAATACTCAATCTATGTTATGGATGTTAATAATCGATTAAAAAATTCAGAGAAATTTGATGATTATATATTTTATATAAAAACTATCACATCTTGTTTTGAATTTTTGCTTGGTTTATTTCTATTATTTAATGGATTATACATATTATTTTTTGAGTCTCGTGGAACAATAAGAGCATTTATGCTTGGTATTCATGCACACTTTAATATTCATGTTTCAGCTCGAAAAGGATACAGAATATATAAAAATAGAAAAACAGCATGGGATAATGTAAAAAAATTACGCTTAGCAACATCAGACGAGATTAACTCGTATAACGATATATGTAAGTAGTTTGTATAATAGAAGAAAAAATGATAGCCATACTCTAGTTTTACTAATATCATGACAATGCTTCTAAGTATCAATTTTGATTTTTTTTATTAATTCCTACACTTTAATCAGAAGCAACCTCAACATCTAATTTTTCTTGACAATTCTGTGTACTTTTTAGGTTCTATATGTCATCAAAAGTTAACTGAAACAAATACGTGTATCACGGAATGTCAACATTTCTTTCATCAACAATGTTTGAAAAAATGGTTTTATACGAACTATATTTGTCCATTGTGTCAACGAGTGATAACCAAAAATGACAACATTGGAACACAGCAGTGACGAAATTGCTGAAATACTGAACACGTCAGAGAACGTAGCTTTTAATTGAAATTTTGTTTTAAGCTGTATCTGTTTTTATTGTACGTGTTTCTACGCTATCATCTTTTCTTCTTCTGTTTATTGTGCCTTACCTAATAATATTTAAGGTTTTTTATCTGATGTATAACAAATGAAAGATGTGTGTATTCTTTTGTTGAAAACTCTCAAATTTTAACCACCAAGTTATCTGCACTTATTTCGAACCTCTTATTTTACTCAGCAGCTAACAGTGAACGTTTTCATAACCATTCTTTTCTTGTCCGAGTAGTTGTATTTTGTTAGATAAATCAAGATGAGTATGCAGCTATAATATTCTAAATAAGTCATATTTACTGTGTAAGTAATAACGTATCGTTTCTCTCTATTTTTGTGCGTAAGTTTGGTTTGGTTTATTGTATATGATTGTTTATTTTTTTGTTTGTTAAATTATTCGTTGTTGTCTGAGTAAAGTCAAAAATTTAAAAACTTAGTTTTGATATTAGAAAAGAAAGAGTAGATGGAATTCATCTTTGAGATTCATTCTTATGATGTACGATCTAAAAGCATATGTTCTTGCAATGTTAAAAAAATCATATATCCTTTTCCAGAATCTGTTAGAACAAAATTTTGATAAAATCAGGTACATTACAGATAGATTATGAAAGCTTGAGCAATAAATTTCTCTTTGGTATTCTGCTAAAAGCCCATTTTTCTGAAAAAGATTATTTAGCTCATAGTATTTCTGTCATCGGCTAAACTCTTTGTAATTAAAATTTATAAAATAAGCTCAGTTTTCACTATATCGTTGAAATTTCGAGGTCGATTCTTATAAGTTGAATTAAAAAAATTAAGAAATTTCATTTCATAGCTAAAAATTTACTATTGATTGCGAATAAGTGATTTTCTTCGAAAAGTGTAGAAAAACCGAAAGTGAGCAATGTTTAAGTGTGCTCTTAGACTCAAACTAATATTTTCTTTCTTTCTAATACGCTGTAGACTTTATCTAGATCGGTATCAGTGTGCATTTTAGATTCCAAAATGCATTTCCATTAATCAACATGGAAAGTTCTCCACAGAATAGCAATAGCCTTGTAAGTTGAAATCGGCTGTCGATAACATTAGAATTCACTTTCTTTCATTAAACGAAATAGAGCCGTCCACTAAAAGAGAAGAGTTTAGCCGCTTGTTTTTGGTCAAATGCCGATGTTTTACAATGGGTGAAAAGTTATTTACCTGAATTATTCGAAAAATATGGAGGATATTTTAAGGAACACAATATGACAGGTATGTCATGCCAATCCGGTTATCAATCATCATTTTTTTATATTGCATATTTTATTTCAGGACGAAGTTTGTTTATGTTAAATGATAATTTACTATACGAAATGGGAATCATTGATGAAGATGACAGGTAATACTAGAATAGAAGACTATCATTAAAAGACTACTGACAATCTGTTGTCAGGCCTTCTGGTCGCATCGGACCATAGTGTCCGAACAGCAATATGGTCCGATCGGGCAAGGAGTACGTTACCCGTTTTTACAAGATTTCCACACTTTTCTCTATCAATGGATTAGCGTATAAAGCAAAGCTATAGCGCATGTAAATACTTATTCCATGTGATAGAGCGGCAAAAACTGCATCAAACGGAGTTTTCCTTGGATGATACGATGCTTTCTTGTACAATCAGAAAACTGACCAACTATATTTACCTCAGGAACACCTTGCCTGATCGGGCAAACTTGCCCGTTTGAGCAATATTTCCCGATCAGGAAAGGACAAAAGATTGTCTGATAGGGCAAGATACCTTACCCAAATGTGCAATATCAATCTGGGCTGAACGAGCAATGTTGCCAAATCGGGCAAGATAAATTAAGCTATATTTGCTATTCGTCTTTTCCATAAAAGAGAAAGAAGGTTGAACACTTAACTTGTACGTTGTCTGCACGAATAATCAGTGCAGGAGGGGTAGAATGAACACTTCCCGTCCACTGGACGACTGATGATTCTCGAGATTAGATCTTGCCCGATTGAGCAAGCGACAACGGACTGACTGTTAGGTTTTTTTTAGAGCACTATTTCGGATTGAAATAGCGAAACTGAAGTTGAAATCTGATTTACTTAGTTTAAAAACCACACATCATAAAGGTAAATTCGTTATCGTTTATTCTCAGACCACTTCACTGCTGATTGTCATTGTTCTGTTTACAGGAACAATACGTTTTTTGGACGACAATTCTTCAAATGATACATCATTAGCTTTGAGCGATAATAATTGAAGAGTAAAAAATTTATACCACCGCACTAGCAATTGATCGAATCGTTTCGGTCTATCATATATCATATAACTTTATTACAAAGAAATTCATTAATACAACTTGGGGTCGCTGAAGTTCATCCCGATCAAATTGATTTTAAGCAGAACATTTTTTCTACTCTTCTGGGTTTATCACATGAGCTGATACATTAAATTTTAATGGTGACGGCTACGATTTTACTTAATAACATAGTGATTAATGTAGCTATTTTAAACTTCATACTTTATTTTATTAGTGATATTCCGACCTTAGTCGGCCATTTCCAAACATAAACTAACTGTACGAAAAAATGAAAACTAACTTTCGTTCTTTTTACTATAATGACTAATTTTACATGTGGATAGGAACGAACAAATGAATCATTCAAAAACTAGGACTACCTTCTTTTTATATATGCGCTTCAGTTCGTTTCTATCCACATGTAAAATTAGTCATTGTAGTAAAAAGAAAACGAAAGATAGTTTTCATTTTTTCGTACAATTAGTTTATGTTCGAAAATGACCGACTAAGGTCGGAATGTCACTAATAAAATAAAGTATGAAGTTTACAACAGCTGCATTACTATGTTATTAGCTGCTACGTTGTTCTGAAAATGGTTGTTCTAGCTCAGTCTTTTTAATCTTCATTTTTTTCTTTGTATGTAGTATAATCGTTTAAAAGAGTAACACTAAGTTTTTCTGTTACTTTTTTTTCATACACGTCTGAAGATTTTTGCTTGTATTCTAAAATAAGTTGTTGATGATGATACTTGAACGTGTTTTCACGTCGATATCAATCAGTATCAGCACAATAACACATATTATTTTGCTTGTCAATGAGAAATGTTTCTTTTGGACAAAAATAGATATTTAATTCATGGACTGTTATTCATGCAATAATGAAATATTCTGTTTGGTTTTATGTAGCCATCTCACATTTGATTGCTGTGATTCTTCATAGAAATAGATATTCTCTAATCTCAAAGCATTTTTACTTTGTTTTTCTCTGTAGAAGCGTCAATCTTCCACCATTCTAGCCAGTACTATAGTACACCGATTATGTACATTAATTCTTCTGTATGTTTAATTCTCAGTACACACATTACTTCACAAATGGACATATTGCGGTACTTTTTACGTTTAAGTGTATGATATGATCGAATTTTTCCAGAAAAACGAAAACTTCGCATTTAAACGCGAAATTAAACCGACAAAGAGAAGTTTAACCGTTGCACATGCGTTTCCTGTTATCTTATATCTTACTTAGCTGGGTATGGACAGATATGCAACAGTTTCGGTTAACCGATAAGCGATATAAGCGAAACCAATCATAACCGATGATGGACATAACAAAACAAAACTTTTTAATTGCACATATTCTTGAAAACACATTTGAAACAGTATGAAGGAAACATTTGTGAATGTTCATGATAGAGATGAGAATGTTCGCCAGTGCACATTGACAATGCGGATCTTTTTTTTCCAGTAACGCACTGAAATTTTTTTGTAGGACTGTGATGTTGTCTAGAATCGCTTGGCGCATCGAAAAACTAACAAGACTGATACGCGCTTTAGTGTCCCTGATACTGTAAATGCAAAGAAAATATCGACTGCGGTACTTTTTTCTCCTTTTCTCCGTTTAAACGCAAATTTTGTCCGACTGTTTTTTGTTTAAACAGCTACAAAAAATATTTGCGTTTAACCGGGACTATTTTTTTTTTCCTTTAAACGTCCATGGTGCTCTAAAAAGCCAAATAACAAATATAAATTCTAAGACTCGTGTGTTTGACATAAAGAGTATGGCATGCAGATGACCCTTTTTTTGGACGTCACAAATGTCATGAGCATGAAGAAAACTGAGGAACTTTTGAAATAACTAACAGGCTGGTGAGATTGAACCCAAAATCATCTGTGATGTAAACAGCCACTGAGTGCTTGTTGATGAATCCAAATAACTAGTTTTTTGGTATCAAATGGAAGGTGGAAAATTTGCCTCTTCAAGCTTAGAAAATAAGTTTTAAAATTACTTAATAGGCTTAGAAGATGTGGAATTTTGTCTAGTATCTAATGATATGTTTGGCTTAGAATAATAAAGTTATACTTTCTTTAAAGCTTACAACTACTAAACTTCAAAAATATAAATGTCAAAAACTATTACCGTGACCAGAAAGTAGCATGTTTGGGAAGTGGAATTTTCTGTCACCTTAGCTTTAAAAATTTGGCACTCTTTTGTAACAAAACTATAAACATTATTATTTTAGGAAAAGGAGCTCAACTTTAAACTAAACTAATTTGAGATTTTTAAATACGTATTTAGATTTAAGATCTATTTAGTCTAAGGATATTGTTGAAACAATCCCCACAACTAACAAAATGATATTAGTTGTGAGGTTCAAGTTGGACCTGTGGTTTACAGAAACAGACGACATCTACTTCCACCAATCATGTATCAAGCATCTTGTCGAATTGTTTCTCGTAGATAGTCATGGCTTCTCAACAGTGTATGCACTTACAAATTTGAATTTATACCTACATTAGTTTTAAACGTAAACATTGATCAAAAAGATTTTGTAAAAAAACATTGATCAAAAAGATTTTGTAAAAAAACATTGATCAAAAAGATTTTGTAAAAAAAATTCTTGTTCTGTTTAAGTAGTTTTTGATCGTTTTACAAATTCTTTTTCTTCATACATAGTCATGATATAAGCCGATATGTAATTTATCTCACATTTTTTATTGATCATATGGTAACGAATTTTAATGGATAAACCCTTTCCAGCCTGATGTTGCCATTTGGCAATACTTTTTACTGTGTTTTCGAAACAGCCGGCTGGAAAGGGTTAATAATAAGTTAGAATAGCTAGCTCGAGCTTTGTTTTGCCTGAACCATATTCAGTATCATTTGACCCTCAGTTTCATGTATACGTTAATCGTAAATATCAAACACCGTATTTATCTTCATGAGAAATTAGCGATATAATTATTAATTGATGTGCTGTTCGATTATGAAACATTAGGCAAGTTCGCGTAAGTCCTATGAAATAAAATGATCAAATTTTCTATCCAGTTTTAATGTTATAAATCGAAAACGTAATTAAAAGTATTAAGGGTCAGAACATTATGGCAAAGTTATAGCATCAGATGATGCTAATGAATGAATTTATTCAAGTGAAGTAAGCGAGAGATTCCACCGTTTGCAACCCGATGAACTCCGCCAAACAACAAACAGATACAAAACAACAGGCTGACTGAGAAAGGAGAAAAAAAAGCTGAACTGTATAAAAACGTATAAATCTAAAATAAAAACTAAAGAGATGAGGATTCGTTTTAATTTAGAATACTATAACAAAATTTTTCTGCTTGTGCTTTGCTAAAGTAAAGCTTATTTTAAATAAATATGAAATACTGGTATAGAGTTGACTTTTAACATTAGGAAAATAAGAATTTAGAAAGCTTTTTTTAAACGATAATAAAGGCGAACAATAAATGACCGATTCAGGAAGATGATTCCAGTTGACGACTGTGGACTAAACGAAAGAAGAATGCACAGTTTGAGAAAAGAAACTGTTAACGCAGAAGGAGTAGGAGCATACGTGGAGTGACGACAGCATAAAGAAGGATAGTGAGAACGTTGAACTGAATAAAAAATAGCAAGATAACTGAGACGATAATAAATTTTCACAAAAAACTGAACAAGTCTAAAATATTTGCGACGAAGAGAAAGATTTGAAAAGGGCTATAGAATAACAAAAGAAGTAGGAGCACAACAGTCAAATTTACGAGGAATAACACGTGCAACAAGTTTGTTTACAGAATCGAGAACGGAAAGAGAAAACAAATTATCATAAAGAGTGCAACAATAGTCAAATTTTGGAAGAATAGAAGAAGGATAACTTCGACACCGTACTTCTGATGAAGCTAATTCAAAGATACGACTCAATGTTCTCAGCTTGCGGTGACAAGCAAAAGCCATATCTCTGGTATGTTCATTCTACTACAGTTCGTGTGAAACAAGAACACAGACAAAAAACAGAAAAAAACAACTTTACACCAACTTTAAACAGCATTTATACAATCCTGAACATGGGAAAAGTCGTGCGGATTAGAAGAAGAAAGAGGAAGAAAATATCATCAGCAAATAGACATATTTCATAATTAGGCGGAAGAGGAAGATTGTTAATGATAAGAAATAAAGTCCCAAACACACTATCCTGTAGTACACCAGAAGAGGCAGAGGAAGAAGAGATAGAATCATTCACACGCATACACTGTAAACGGTTGGAGAGGTAAGGAGAAAGAAGAGAAAATAAACACTCATTTACATCACAATGAGACAGTTTTTTGAGGAGAAAAGAATTAGAAGCAGGCAAAAGCTTTAGAAAAATCAAAAAAGATATTGACACACTTCACATTAGTACACCAGAAGTTAGAGATAAAAATAGCAAAACATCGAGGGTAGAATGTTTAGAACGAAAACTAAATTGTTTATGTACAACGAGGTGTCTATATGTTTAAAAAAGATGAAAAAAAACAAAATTAGCAATTAAACGTTCAAACACTGTACAGACAACAGAAAGAAGAGAGACAGGATGATAGTTACAGACATTGGCAAGAGCGCCTTTTCTGTGAGTACGAACAATAAATGCAATTTTGCTAGAAAAGAGGCACAAGTTAAGAATAAAGTGAAGGTGGGATGAAAAAGAATTGAAAAAAAAGAAACACTAGAACAAAGAAAAGAAGAGAGAATTCCACCAATACTAACTGTAGACCCTTTATGCAATTTCAGGAGTAAACATTCAACATTTCGAGTAGAGAAACCAAGTCGACTCATTGTTGGCAAGAAGAAAGAGGAATACTTTAATTATATCGAACGACAACAGTTTAATGTTGAGCTTCATGAAGAAACAGTAAAAGTAATCATTAACTGTCATTTTCGATACAATAGGATAATTGTGTTTCACGTTGTTTTCCATTTGTAGCAGATCCAATAGATGAATATTTCATATGCTGTCGACAGAATTTGTCATTTATTGTCTATTTTTCTTTATAATTTACAAATACGTTTCCTATTAAAAAACGAAATAGCAAAAGATAAAAAATTTTTTTCTTACGCATGATCTCTACGAAATTCTCTGAACTTGTACACTTTTGTTTCAGAAAAATACACATTAAAATCCAAAATAAAGTGTTAAAATACGCTTTTATTCAAATTCATATCGGAAATACTGTTTCTGACAAGCATATAAAAAATGCTGCTGACATGATTGGTTGACCAATCTAACTATAAAAAAATGGAGCTGAACAACGAAATACTCGGTTTCCTTTGCATTATCTTTCCCCCTATATTGAATTATTTTGAATGTCTCTTTGCCATGCGAAGTTTTTTATTCGTACTTTAAAATAAAGCCTGCTATGAGATACTTTTAATATGCTAATTTTTTTTTAAAGAAATTATAGTGCACAATATCAATTTTATTTTAGATGTTATATTCCCAATTGTTTAATTGTACATTTTAAACCAAATGTTTTGTTTTAAAATGGTATGTATATTATGCTGATGTATCCTTAATCTTACATTCACTCAAAATACATTATTTGCATATTTATATTAGGGTCATGGAGTATCTGTCGATAATGGAAATAATGTTACCGATACCACTACAAATGAACATTTTCTTGGACTTGTTAACGTAAGAATCATTTGTCTGATACATTTAGCTCTTGTTTGTTTATTTAATAAATATGTTATTTTTTCAGTTTGGAAACACATGTTATTGTAATTCTGTACTTCAAGCATTATATTTCTGTAAACCATTTCGAGAGCGGTGAGTATTATAATCAATTAAAGTTTAGAAAAATAGATATCTTTAATTCTTGTTCTTTATTTTAGTGTATTACATTATCGTTTGCAACAGAAAAATAAGAAAGAAAATTTATTGACATGTTTAGCTGATTTATTCAATATGATAATAACAGTGAAAAGACGGACCGGTGCAATTCCACCAAAAAAATTTATTAATAAATTAAGAAAAGAAAATAGTACGTATCACAAACTGTTGACATTTCAATAAAATTTCTTCAACATTTGTCATTTTTTACAGGTACATTTGATAATGATATGCAGCAAGATGCTCATGAATTTCTAAATCATTTACTCAACACATGTGCAGATATTCTTATAGGTATGTCAATGATTTATATATCATTGTATTGAGCAGTTTACCAGCATACGTTTAAAAGACGTTTAAAAACTTTTATAATTAATCAGAAAGCCTTTTTTGTTTTGAGAATTACTACCTGAAAATATTTTTTTGTTTCTTCTCTCATTTTTGATAGCTAAGTGTTCATTTTGTACATATTTTTATTTGTTCTAGCTGAGAAGAATGAAGAAAAAGATAAATATGATAAACAACGAATAAAATTGAATGCAAACATAAATAACAATGGTAATCACTCCAATAATTCCCCACAATGTAATGGAACAGCCATTATTGGTGAACAACAAAAACAAGAACAAAATTGTTACAATAATATCAGTTCTCCTTCATCAATGAACACATCTACGGATGATACATGGATACATGATTTATTTCAAGGAACACTTGTGAATGAAACAAAATGTCTTAATTGTGAAACAGTAACAAATATAACTATCTGTTTAGTTAAACTAATGCTATATTCCTTTTTATCATTGTTCTTTTTAGTATAGTTCCAAGGATGAAAATTTTCTCGATCTATCAATCGATGTCGAAGAGAACACATCGATCACAACGTGTCTCCGAGTATTTAGTAATGTTGAAACATTAAGAGGTGAAAGTAAATACTATTGTGAAACGTGTTCAAGTAAACAAGAAGCAACGAAAAGGTAGATAAAATTCTGTCCCAGAAATGGAGAATCTACTTGTACGCTAAAAGAAACAACAAGCTAAAGAAAAACAAAAATTCCTGCGAAAAGCTTTTTGTCTACGCTAGAGCAAAACATATATTGAGCAAAAACAAGTTATCAAGTTTTATGATTTACGTAGGAATAAAAAAATTTATGAAAAAAGAAAAAGTGACAAATATACTGGATTAATTTAAAGGTAAATAAAAGACGGCAACAACAATAAGCAAATAAAAAGAAAAAAAAAGTTTATTTCCTAGAATCAAATGAATGATACGTCTTTTTGTTGAACAATGATTTTCTTTTTTCTTTAACTTCGCAAACTTCCGCGATATATCGTGTTCTTTGTGCAGCCTACAAGCAGATTTGCCACCTCTATAATCTATTCAAATGGAATCGGTGAAGACTGACGGCGTGTGTCTTTTTATCTTTTAGAATGAGAATCAAAAAATTGCCCCGCATATTAGCATTACATCTTAAACGATTTAAATATATCGAACAATTTAAACAATATAAAAAATTATCCTACAGAGTAGTGTTTCCGTTCGAATTACGACTTCTCAATACGGTAAGAGTCATTCTATATTGAATGATCACTTAAAATACTTGAAGGGTTGAATTATCATATTTGTCATACTCTGTTAGATGAACTATAGACGACTGTTATTTATTAATTAAGAAATTCATTTAAAGTTGTTTATCATTTCTCATTTTAGTCTGAAGATTGTCTAAACAGCGATAGAATTTATGATCTTGTCTCGCTGGTTGTTCACTGTGGAATAGGACCGTACCGAGGACATTATATAGCTGTTGTAAAAAGTCAAGGATCATGGATTGTATTTGATGATGAAAATGTTGATGTAAGTTAAATATTTATTTTCAGTGTAATTGTATAACTGTTTATATGCGTGTATATTTTAGCGATTAGATCCAACAAATTTCGAAGAATTTTACGGTGTTACACACGATCTAGGAAAACAGTCTGAAACAAGTTATATACTTTTTTATGAAAGTCGTGATCCAGTGTGAAGAATAAAATCTATGGAATGAACATTATTAATTGACCGAAAAACGAACAGTGACAAACAAATAATATTCCGTCCAATGGTGTTTGCTAAGACAGCAAATATCACGGTATCATGAATAAGAGGCAAAATACAAAAATAAATTTATACAGAAGATGCTATCGGCTCAACAAAAATAAAGATACTACTCTTAATAAAAGAGGAAAATACAGTTCGTTTGGTGAATTAATATAATACTTATCTTACTATAGTAAAATGAAAACGATGAACTTGACAAATAAAGATTTCTGGATAAAACAGCATCAACTATTGACTTTTATCTACATCACCAAAAGATAATTATAGTGAAACTAAATGAATATTTCGTTGCTAACTCATATTTTTTTTAATAAAAGAAAGTTAGCTTTTCGTTAAAATCGATTTTTTTTAACTGCCTGCTTAACTATATAGACTTTTCGTTATTTTTTCATTTGTATTTCTAGAATACAACAGTTTTTTTTTGTGCTACATGTCTGAATTGTAAGTTACATATAATTAAGCAACTCTTTTAACTAAAAACTAGAATGATCGTTTCGCAGTTTATGGATAATTATTCATTGTCCTTCGTTTGTGACTATAGTTATGATAATCGACTATTGCATGGCAGCAATTGTAATAAGATGAAATATGAAATACTTATTGGATGGTGTTGATGTTAATGTGGATGATTGTGAACATCGCTATGTAATTAACAATTCTAGTTATATATCTGTTTTTTTGTTTTTATGTATTCTAAATGTGACGTGTTTTGTTTTTCATGTCTTTTTTTGTCGAATCGACAAAAAGGACAATAATCGAAGTTCCGTTTGACAATTTGCATTCTTACTGTTTTTTTTTTCAATTGTGGTATCAAAGAGTGTTTGTTTTCTTGTTTTTTTTTTATTATTTTCTTACGAAGAAATACATTTTTGAAGTCTCATCTAAATTAAGAGACGAAGTATAGTCACTAAAGTGAAAGGATAGTTTCATAATATCGTTGGGATATTCTTTTTCTTGTATTAGAGCAAAGCTGATAGAGGAAAAAACGAATACTGTTATACTCTACTATTATGTTATAATATGAATTTAGATTGATATATGTTAAATAGTCAAGCAAGAAAAGATTAATCGACTTTAATCTTCAACGTTCAAATTGAGCAATTTAATTCACTTATTATTTATTTTAAAAAATCAATAGTAGTTAATAAAGACTTTACGCTCGTTTAGCTCAAGTGAAAAAGCTAAGGATGGATATATGGCTTCATCATGTCTGTCATTGAATATTACTACGTCCTATGTGAAAACAAGAGATAACCGATAAAAAACTATTCATCAGAAGTTGATATTATGTTAAAATCTTGAAAATACGAATAATGGTTTTTAACTTTTTCATTTATATGAAACGATTGAAAAACACGAATTCACTCATGGGCTTTTCTCAAATGTTAAAATAATTTATACTGTTTTCACAGATGGCACACTGCACCTTTTCATGTTAATTCTTGAAACGTGTCTTATTACATATCACTGGTATGCATGCATTTGCTTTTAACATTTGAAATATAAGCATGAAAAATTTTGTATCTCATTTTTTTGCGCTTCCACACAGTAAAAGTTTGCTCTAGTCTTGGAAGATAAGGACTTTTGGTTTAACCTTTAATCTTGAACCAGAATGAAATCGAGAATATAAATTCCCATTATATCATTCTGAAACTTAAACTATCAAAACACAAAATCAATCAAAATAAAGACTTTTTGTTTTAGAAAATTCTGTATGTTGTTAATACCTCCTCTGTCAAAAAGTTCTATTTTAAGAAAAGTACATGGTAAGATAGCCTCAGGCGTCCTCTTTCAAATGCGTTAATTCTTATTCAATTGAAAAAGCATTTTATTAG
The DNA here is from genome assembly GCA_905250885.1 of Didymodactylos carnosus. Classification (NCBI taxonomy): domain Eukaryota; kingdom Metazoa; phylum Rotifera; class Eurotatoria; order Philodinida; family Philodinidae; genus Didymodactylos; species Didymodactylos carnosus. Next base: position 32,437 of record CAJNOQ010000738.1, read on the forward strand.
TAGTTTTTCACAAAATTCACTGAAAGTTTTGTGGAGATATTTATATGGTACGGTTTATAGATTAAAAAAAATTGTTGTTGTGGAAAAAACGTTCACACATACATACGCATATACGACATACATATAATTATAATTGCATCAGAATCTTCGTGGTCGAAAACCTATAGAGAACTAAACTTTAGGAAACGAAACAAATCAAGACGAGCAAAAATAGCATTTTGTGTTTTTTCGTTCGTCTAAGAATACGGATTACCAGATTTCTTCATCTCCCTGTTCTCCATCAGGGCGACCTTAAATTATTTGAAAAAGTAACGCAGACTGAACCTGTAAAGTAAAGTAGCTGCAGAAAGAATAGGTAATATATTTTTTTGTTCTTTATCAAATTTATTATTTACTAATGTTCCCATTAGCTATTCATCACATGTCAGACTTCTAATGATGTATTTTTCACATTTAGTGGATACTCAGATGCGTGACAAACTTGCCATCTCTAATTATCTTCATAAAGATTGTCTGATGTTTGTCAAGAAATAACATAATAATAATAGTGATGAGACTATGCGTTTATTTACTCCTTGTAGTGCAAAAAGGTCCGCACTGGGTGTTGAGAAAATTATTATATTCTACGATCTATTTTCTATTTTTGGCAAACGAGTATTGTTAAAAGTTTAAGAAAAATTTGGAAACTATTTTTTCGCCATTTTGTTTGAAAATTTTTTCGAAACTTTACGAAGTCCGCTTGTCAAAAATAGAAAATTTACTGGGTTATCGAGTGTGCTGAATATAAAAAAGCACTTTTTCTCGACTCTAAATGAACTTTATTTTTCTGTCGGTGATATGATAATGGGTGATTTCAAAATGCTTCTTATCTGTACTTATCCTACGATATTTTTTTAAACAATACAACAACATCTGGGAAACAAAGACGTTGAGCGACAAACGTTGGGAGAAAAAGAATAGTAACCGTAGAATACAGTAATTTTCTCGGCACCCAGTACAGACTTTTTTGCTTCCAATCCTGTATCAGATGGTGCATAACGATACTTTTACACCAATCAACAGAATCTCCTAAAAATCTCCAAGAATTTCCTCTAAATCTCATCCACAACAACTATTAAAAAATTTGTTAAAAAAGCAACTAAGACATAGAATAAATATACAAAGTTATGCAAGAAGCACTACAAGGAGTAAATAAACGCCTGGTCTCAGCGTCAGAGATGGCAAGTTTGTCACGCATCTGAATATCCACTCAATGTGAAAAACACATCATTACAGGTTTACACGATAACTATGATTATTTTACTCAGTCATTACAAATATTCTCTAATACTTGGAAGTTAAATTAAACGTGCATACAATAAATGTTTTCCTTGAACAAAGTGAATTAAAAATTTTATTGTCTAAGCGAACTACAATGATACACGCAAACACTTAGGATCAAATAGTGCTTTTTGTAAATTAATAGTAATACGTCAAATGCAACGACGTTTGTACCCTTGATAAATGCTGCGAAATTATCGTTAAATATTCAAGTGTAGAATAAAATTGTATTCTCCAATCAGGAATTAGTTTTGAAAGAAAAAGTTTTCTCTTGTCAAAAGTAATGAACATGGATGGAAGAAAACGTTTTTTTCTAAGGTATTTTATAATAAAGAACAATTTTAGTTTTCATCAAAAAACAAATCTCGTTGATCAGAAAGACATATAAATTAGTCACGATATTTTACGGTGGATTTCTCCTTAATAGTCATGACTGGTGGACATAAGCATGAAACACTTTTATATCACTCTTTTTTAGCATTCAATCACACTGTCAAAAGTTCTTTCTAGGATTAAAAGCGACAGATTTTCTTGCTCTAGAAAATTCTGCATATTCTACATGTTGTTGTATTGTTTAAAAAAATATCGTAGGATAAGTACAGATAAGAAGCATTTTGAAATCACCCATTATCATATCACCGACAGAAAAATAAAGTTCATTTAGAGTCGAGAAAAAGTGCTTTTTTATATTCAGCACACTCGATAACCCAGTAAATTTTCTATTTTTGACAAGCGGACTTCGTAAAGTTTCGAAAAAATTTTCAAACAAAATGGCGAAAAAATAGTTTCCAAATTTTTCTTAAACTTTTAACAATACTCGTTTGCCAAAAATAGAAAATAGATCGTAGAATATAATAATTTTCTCAACACCCAGTGCGGACCTTTTTGCTTCCAATCCCGTATCAGATGGTGCATAACGATGCTTTTACACCAAACAATAGAATCTCCTAAAAATCTCCAAGAATCTCCTCTAAATCTCATCCACAACAACTATTAAAAAATTTGTTAAAAAAGCAACTAAGACATAGAAGAAATATATAAAATTTTCAAAATTGTTTTCGTTTTGCCCCCGCTTGATTCTATATCTCTTCTTCATTTCACAATTTCATGGTAATAAGCGTCATATTTCTACTTCATCTTACCGCTTCTTATTTTTCTTTCATTTTTTTTTTTTTACTTAGAAGTTGAACATAATCGTAGTCTATCGTTCTCAAAGAAATATACAAGTATTTTTTCCGTACAAAACAAGTTTGTTTGTTTATCTAAGTGAATCATATGTACAGATTATTTGATTTCAATTAATCTTTTTCAAAAGAAGAAGATTAAAAAAAGTTTCACATAATTTGGTCCTTAATATTTCTCTCTCTCTTGTTAGGTGTGGTTTAACATAAGCGAAAATAAGAACTTCATAAAATGCAACCCATCTCTTTTTTCCATTCTGTTTATTCTATCCATAAATATTTGATACGTTGAGTTCATAGTAAATATTCTTATCCGAGTGGTGACCGTTTACTTATCAACAAAGATGAATTTTAGCGGTATAAGTAATGGTTACAACAACGATGAATTTACTACAACATTACCATTTACAATTACTTTTTCAATATTATTAATTATTGTCTTAGTCATTGGAATTATTGGAAATTCATTAGTTATTTATGTTGTTCTCAATTATGGAAAATTAAAAACGGTGACAAACACTTATCTATTGCATTTGGCCATATCTGATTTAATATTTTTGAGTGGTGTACCATTTTTGGTTGCTGTCATGATAACCAAATATTGGATATTTGGTTATTTTTTATGTAAACTATTTTTCTTGACACAAGGAGTTAACCAGTATACATCAATTATGATATTGGCATTGTTAGCATTTGACAGGTACATAAAATAGAAGTAAAATAATTTCCAGTATGAGCCATGGGTAAAGTCAAAGCGCTTGTCTTAGTCAGCTCAGTCTTAAATGATATACTTTTTTCCTCGTATTTATTTAAATTTTTTCCGAACGCAGGTACTTGGCTGTATGTCATTCATCAAAGTCACTTGTTTGGAGACGTAAAATAAACCCAACGTTTTTACTCCTTCTAACTTGGATTTTATCAATAATTCTGATGTTACCCATTATAATTTTTACTCAATTAGTAAATCATAATCATAATCATTATTCATGTAATATCATTTTACCATTTAAGCAGACACTGTTACTTCTTATATATTCATTATATACATCCGCCATTACTTTTCTATTTCCATTGATTCTCATGACTTATTTTTATATACAAATTATCCGTCATTTGAAGAGAAACATTCCTCAACATCGGCGACCACAAAGAAGTTTGCGTACAAGACGAAAAGTGTCGGTACTTGTTTTAGTCGTTATTGCTGTTCATGTGTTCTGTTGTTCACCGTATTGGTGTGTACAATACGTTATTGGTGCGTTAACAACAACCGAAGTTTTATCTGTTAGGCTTCATTATCTTATTCCAGTTTCAACTGTCGCTCAATTTCTGTTATTTGCTAATAGTACAACAAATCCTCTATTGTACGCATTTTTCAGTGAAATATTTCGTTCAAGTTTCAAACGTGTATGTTGTATAAAGGACAGTAACGATCCTGACGAATTGACTAATAAACAAAATCTATTGATGAACAACTTAAATAAAAGTAAAAAAATCCAAATAAAATTACCAACATCATTACATAATAATAATTTAATTCGAAGAGCAACTAAGAAATCTCAATGTATTAATTTGGATCCACCCGACAAACAACAACCGTTACGAAGAAATTCAAGTATTTTTACATCAGAAAAATCAATTTGTTCAGAAAAATCAGTTTGTTCAGAAACATAGTGACTATTAATGTTGTGATTATCTATCGTATTTGAACGTAAATAAAAGGTGAAAAAATAAACTTAAAATTTTGTTACTGATGCTTAAAAACGATTAACAGATCGAATGATACAGCATCATTCATTGTTTGTTTGTTAAATATTTAGTGTTATAAACAATACAGAATTCTTATTTCTTTGTCATTCTTTATATAAACTGATTAGCACTGGTTCCAGTACCTTTGAGGCAGTCCGGTCGACTTTCCAAAAGCAGTCGGGAGTTCTCCAAAAGATGCTACGATGAAGTTTAAAGAAAAGTCTAAGAGACTCTCAACTTGAACATCTAAGATAGGCTAATCATTAAAGATTTTTCATTCATTCTGATGAGAGTTGAAGCGTAACCTGTTCTAGAATCTTCGTTCCTTTTCGTATAGTTTCTTCGTTAGAAGTTTTTCATGGAAAAATAAATAAGACACAGGTTGAATTTCTACTGTTTTTCTTAGGTATATTCCTGATTCATCGACAACGTTTTGGGCGGGGAGATGGAGGATGTCTGTGAGCTGTAATTTTGTTTATAAATTAGAGAGCGAATATATAATTTGTATTTTTGATTGTTTTTGTGGAAAGAAAAAGCAGATATGTCTGTTAACAAGAAAGTAGTTGGCGCTTTGATCAGATCCTTTTTGGCTAAAATAATTTACACTCTACTTTTCAGTTTACCTTCTAAAAAACATAATTTTCTTCAATACTTCGTGTAATGGTTACGTATATCAGACTATCAGTTAGTCAACAATTGCACTCTTAACTTATCATATCTGAAAACTTCTGCTGTCTATTTTAACCCGTTTATACCCACTGTATCCTCAAAGATACACCTGTTAAGTGTCGAATATCTATACAATTAGATTTTCAATACTTTGAAGTGTATCTAGTTAATATTTTAAGAACAAAAAATCTTAATTTCAGTCGATAGTAAAAATTTGGACATAAACAGATTAAATAGGTAGAAATAGAAGTTATTTGATAAACAGCTTTTTTCTCATCAGTCATCAATCAAATAGATAAGTTTCTAATCTATATTGAATGAAAGACAATGGCAAAACGAGATGTTCTATTAAAAAGCAAGATGAGAAACGCCTTTTATCGAGACGAAGTTCTAGCATCCGTCGTCTTTTTTCATGTATTCTCCATTTTAATTATCAATATACATACACATCAATTTTATCAAGATAACTGACATATCCATTACCTTTTCCATTCATAATTATAGGATAATTAGAATATTCCGCGTTTTTTCTAGAAAAAAATCTAGACCATATTTTGAATTTCAGTTTTAAGTATATTAACGTTCAAACTTCACGTGTAAAATTTTTATTTCAAAACTATTTTATTTCTCCTGTTCTTATGATAGGTTTTGTGTTTTTTCATTGTTTGTGCGTGCGGATGAGTATATTTAATATAATTGAAAAACATTTTTGTAAAATCATTTTACATAAAAAGCAAGCTTTCGATACTTCACAGTATCATCATCAGGCTAATATGACTTTGAATTTACACGAGAGATGATTATATATACTAATTGAAACGGGTGAGAACGAAAATACTAGAAAAACTTAAACATAGAAAGCTTGGTGATGATACTGTGAAGTATCGAAGCTCGCTTTTTATGTAAAATGATTTTACAAAAATGTTTTTCAATTATATTAAATATACTTAGTTTTATAAGAAACGTAAAAAAGTCAAAGAATGTCAATATATGTGTGGATGAGGGTGTATAATCAACGTTTTCTCATTTTTTACTAAAGAATCTATAAAATAAACAATATGTTGAATATCAAGGATGATATCTCTTATACAAAAAGATTTTGTACGCTTGAAAGACTTCTTTTCAGATAAAAAGTTTTGTGTATCTCATCATTAACAGGTATACAATATAATACAATTAGATAAAAGCCATTAACACTTTTCACAAAATAAAAAAGAAATATTGTTTTAACAAGGCAAAAAAATGTAACCTGAAGATACCCTAATTCTGGTGCCAGAGAACGTCAATGATACTCATGATAGCCAACGTGTGGCAGTCGATATCTCAAATCTAGAGCTGAATATATAAACGTTAGAATCCTTTAACTTAATCGACGATCAGAAAGTTTTAAATTTGAAATTAGCTTAGATAAATAATAACGTTACAAATGTTTTTGTTTAAAGAAAAAGTTTTATTTAGAGCAAAATCAAATAATGTTAGATTATGTATTCTCTGTGGCTAACAACGTTTAAAACGATTGTCAATGTGCTGTTGTTAGAGAGTAAGCGTGAAATGAAAACTATAGGTTAATATACAACAGCAATGGTTAATTAATTCTCACTATATTAAGCCTTAAACTATTTTTTTGGCGCGTAATATAAAAATATTGAGGGTTCTACATAGTTAACTAAAATTCATAGAAAAAAACACAACATCTTTATGCTGATTGACACTATCCTCTCGAACAATTAACTATAGTTTATGAACAAATTTTTCTAAATATTTTAGTTTTAATTCTAAGTTTTGATCATCGCATAATGAAAACAGAAAGAAAGAAATTTCAAATGAAGATTCGAGTCAATGACAATATATTATTAGCAATTGAAAGTTAGCCGTTTGTTTCTTGTATTGCAAAATGTGTTTTGTTCCAGAAAGTAAATGATATAATGAATGAATATGTGATGAAGGTATGCATGTATCCAATGTCTTTCATACAAAGCTATTATTTACGAAATGAAAAATTATTATTCATACAAAAAATATCGATCACGATCACTTCCCTCATTTCAACGTACATGGAATCATTATTTACCACATCATCGTCGAATAAAATATCAAAAAGTCTACACGAGTAGTAGTGATAGTGGAACAGATTTACCATTTGATTATAATAAACATCTTGCTTTAAACGGAAATTTTACTCGGTCTCACATCGATTTATACGAACATGGTAGGTTAATATTTAAATTGGGCTCATTTTTAGATAATCATTTTTTGTATAATAAAATGAGTAATAGTATGTACATTATTTTTATTTTTAGCTTGCCGTGTTCAATTATTAAGAAATGGTTTATATGTGGTTGGTCGTCGTGAATTTTATATTTATGTTGCTATCACTTTAATATCAACAATTATACTTGCTATAATTGATCGTCCCGTCTACACCGTACCACTTGTTCTAGGAGCAACATTAATTTATTTAACATATCGTTGGTATCAAGATCGTACATATAAACGTGCTATTGGTGATGCTATGCATTATGCTTCAAAGTTCAGAAAACGAATGAGACGCCGATTTAAACCTCATCATTCTTCCTTAACGCGTTCACCACAAAAGTGGATCAATGATCCAGTGAGATCACGTTTTAGAAATACAAATGAATCATCACCATTACAGTCACCATCACTGTATTATGATCAAATTCGAAAGAAGAAAAACAAACGACATAAAACACGGCAACGAACAAATTCGATAACATCGATTAATTCGGATGATGATTCTGATTTACAACGAAAAAATGTTCAGAGAAATATAAAACGATCTCATAATAGAAATTCACATTCTTCATTTCAACGAAAATCACGATCAAAATCTATATCAAAATATCAGCCCTCTCCAACATCTACCTTAACTATTTCTTCATCAACTGATGAAAAAGAGATATTGTTCAAGAATTTAGATCCAAAAGAGAGTGGAGCGTTTCATCATAATTATAATGAAAATTGTCACTGTCCAGATGATATGTATGAAGAAAATTGTTTTATAAAGGATTATCCCATGTATGAAACGTTTGAATGTAGTCAATGTCATCGTCATAATGATAAAAATATCAGACGTTAAAATCAAGTATTGTTATTCATTTCTAAAATAGATCAGTTTGTTGGATAACTTAGATAATAAATGAAAAGCAAAGAAAATTAGTTTAATTGACCATAGAATCATTACTGTTTGAAACGCGCTTGTATCCTTTACATACAAAAAAATCCCAGCTGGAAGACGAGAGTAGAGCTCAGCACAGTCGTTTTTTGCTTTGCTCATTCATAGTGACTTATTCCTCTTATATTTCAACATTTTTGACACTAGAAAATTGCAAATTGCTTAAGTTGTACTATTATCGAAAAAAAACAAGCAAGAGCCTCTGTTAGAACAGAAAGAGCTAAACAGTTAGGTTCTTAACCCTTTTGTACAGAAAATTTTGCTCTATCATCTCAAAGAATTAAGAAAAAAATAATCTCTTTTCGGATAATGATTTCTGAATTCTGATTGAAATTTCTTCATTTTATCGGTGAGTGTAAAAGAATAAAACAACTCTCTCATTCAAAGCCCAATCAAACCAACTTGAAACGTTCAAAAAATACCAACTAAAATCCTTTATTTTCTAGCCTTGTCAACATGTAAATCAACTAAAACTATATTAATAGAAGTAGGCAACGATTTTTTCTGCCAGTTTACAACCTGTTAATTGTCTAAAAGCCATCTAGAAACTGTCTGATTTATTGATCGTTTTTAGATCTTAAGCAACTGCTGTGTAAAAACGCCCACTAAATTATAAGACTAAAAAACAGCCAGTTAACTGTCTGTAAATGGGCCGTTAACCACAAAGTTAACCAGCAGTTTTTTGGCTTTTCTGTTTACTGTCAGTTATTAGACGATATTTTTGCAGCCCTAAAAACGGTCAATAAACTAGACAGTTTTAGGTGGTTTTTAGACAGTTAACACGTTGTCAACTGGCAGTTTTTAGGCGGACTGTAAACTGGCAGTTAATGAGCAGTTTATTGCCCGTCTTTTTCTCCTGGAATGTAAATCAACTAAAACTATATTAATAGAAGTAGGCAACGATTTTTTCAATAATTTCATAACTAATAATGCAGCTGTGTGGAATTTCATTCTTTTTAACTTTACTTGTTAAGAATCAAATATTCCGACCTTTACGGTCATTGTCAATGATAGAAAACTGTACAAAGAATCTTTGATGATGCGCGCTCAAGCTCAAGTCTTGAACGAAACAGATCGATCCTTGCCTTTATACGTCTTTCCAGACGGTTTGGCAATAAGAGACTAATTCCACCACACACTAATCAGTAATTTTGTTTTTTCATCTTTTGATAATGTTGTCTAGGTGCATTCTTTTCCTTTTTCTTTTTTTAAAACATGCGCATTTTTTTTAAAAACGAAAATGTATACAGTCTAGTCTTGTCTTGTTCTGTCAAGTAAAATAAAAACATTTGTCTGTGTCTATCTATAATTCTGTTACTTTCATTCTTGTGTGCAGTTTTCTATCATTGGCAATGACCGTAAAGGCCGGAATATTTGATTCTTAATGGATAAAGTTAAAACGAATGAGTTTTCATTTATTGATAACTATTATCCGTTTCTGAAAACGAGGCGGCTAGGCAGAATGCTTATCACATTTGAACGAAAAGGGATGGTCCAAGGTCAACTGGTCGAATCGGGGCTCTCGGGAAAATGCTTTTAGCTCCTGAATCGTAGATATAGAGAGTTATAACTGGTCTAGAATTGTAGATCTCGGTTCGGACTATCAATTGCACTGTTTGAAAATCAAAATCCATCGTACGGTCCAGGAACGGCGGTCACATAGACTTTACATCG
>CAJNOQ010000739.1:0-42214 GCA_905250885.1 Didymodactylos carnosus
CGAGATTCTCATGCCGGTATGTAAAATTTAAATGAGTTTTTACCTTAAAATCCTGAAAATTTGACAGTTTTTACTTCAGAAATACTAATAAAACTTCATGAAAGTTTCAAAAGTTTTTTGAAATGAGAGGCTTCTAATACGTTTTTCACATCGACCTCTCCAATGGGGGCTTCTAATAGGGGAGTTTTGGGGGCGGGTTAGCTTGAAATGCTGAGGTTATGAAATTCTTCGCAATTTCAGATTTTCAGAATCTTAGAGTATGATAGTCTCCGAAGTGCTGAATAACATGCTTCTCGGGATTGATAACTATTCAGAAATTCTTAAATTCCGAATCTCTAAATGTTTGTGAATTCAGGGAAACGTGGCAGCGTAAATTTCTGAGATTGTGAAATCATAAAACCTATGAAATTCTGAGATTCTCGAATTCTAGAGTGTTCAGATTCAGAAATTGCGCAGTTTCTGAAAACTCGAAAACATGTGAAGCTCTGACTGTCTTGAGATTCTGGAATTATGAAATTCCTGAGATTATGAAAGTCTGTGGTTCTGAAATTCTGGCGATTGTGGAGTTCTGATCGTCTCAAGATTATGGAGTTATGAAATTCCTGATAATTTGGCAGCTCTGTAACATTTGGATCAAATAGCCTTTTTATCTAAAATGAAACTTATTTATGATCTAGATAAAAGACGGCATCGCACCATATAAAATCCCATTAGTTTCTTTACGAAAAATCATATTTCAGCGGCATCATCATCATGACTTCAACAAATGATTTATCGCACGAAACCTTGCCACATTGCACGAAACATTGCACATTACTATTTCTAAAAATGTGTCAGGATTCTGATAATTTTTTCCACACTTGACCCCGACTTTCGCCTCCAGTATCCAGGCAGAGAATTTTAGAACAGAATTTTTAGAGTCTTTCGTACCGAATAATTTTAGAATTCTAAACTATTAAAAATCTAAAATTTCAGAATTTTAAAATTCTACAATATTAGAATCGCAGAATTCTGAAGTGTTTCGCTGCTGACCCTATCTTTGTCTCATAGGCTTGTAAAAATTATATTGTAATTTAGTGGTCCTTTAATTCCGAATTCGTCTATATACACACATATGTGACTACATGAATTTCTGAGTTCCTGAGTACCTAACTTCATATATGTACACACACATATAAACTTCAAAATTTATTCGTCGTTTTAGACTCTCAACATTAGTACAATTGTCCGAGCTATGTGAGACAGGGTCTGAAGTATCTGTCGTAAAAATTTCAACTCAATCGAACCATTTTCTTGAGGGATCGTAATATGACTGGATGAAAGCTCATAAAAGAAGATGTCAAAAAATTCTGAGCAAAAATACATCGATTTTCTTTTTCGGTATTTAACTCTGGTATAAATTTGGAGCCAATGGGATCTTTGCTTCCATCTTTAGCAACAGGATCAAAAGGAGACGGGGTGTCCTTAAACGGTCCAAAATGAGAGTAAACTTTTCATACAATTGAAGTAATTATTCAAAATCAGAGGAAAGATACCTCTCGTCCCCTCCTATCACGACGTCCTTGTTCTCCATATAACACCAGTCTAGTGGCAAGTGTAGGTTGTTTCTTCACTGAATTGTAGACATTTTCATCTCATGTATTTTTCTTACGATGGATACTTCTTTAGGTAATGGCTGAGAAAGTACGAGAAGGTATTCGACAAGCCGAAAAGGGTCTACAAAATGAAAATCAACAATTGTTATCCCAAGAAGGCATCTTACGTCAACTACCGATAGTTTCCAATCTTTTAAGTTGGTGGTCACCATCAATCTCACCAACGATAAAAGGTCTTTCATTTGATTTAAAATCGGGGGCACTTGAAAGTACCGAACCCGTTCATCGCTATCATATGCAAATACAAAATACCTCGACCATCGATCAACATGATCTTCAACAACAGGCAAATATGCATCGAGAACAGTCAGACTCAATGGCACACCAGAGTGAAAATGAAACGTCTTCCTCGCCTTCGTCAATACCAATAACTAATGAAAAAAATTCGCAATAATTTTACTGGTGGTAGCGCACTGAGGGTGTTCAGTTGTCTTTCAATTTGATCCATTTTTTGAACATTCCCAATTTTCCATTTTAGTTTCAGAGTTGACAAACAGCAGCACGTTTACTTTTGGATAATTTAGTCTAAAAAGTAAATACGTTTGCCACACAAGCATGGACTGCATTGCATCATTCATGTAAATATGATTTGTATTTCGCTTTTGATCTGTTCTTCTGTGTGCATGTCTGTAGGAATGATATCCTTACTATTTTTGTATTTTTATGCTAAAGAGAGAATCTTTTCAGATGTCAACCTTCGATTTTAAGGATTTTTTCCCCCATAGATCGTATATAAAGGCTTAACAAAAACTTAAGGATTTGCGCCCCCTAGCGCTTCATTCAAAAGTTCTGCATTTTTCTGTTTTGTCGATACAGTGCATTACATGAAATATTGAAAAATTTATAACTTCTGAATGACACAATAGGGACCCAAATGCTTTTAGGATTTTTGCTAGACCACTATATAGCATCCATGGGCAAAAGATTATTGAAATCGGAGATTGACACCTGAAACGGTTCCCTCTTAAGTGAAGCTTTTATTTTTTTATTCATCAAATATCTATATGTTTACTCGGTCGCAAATGAACAAATTGTCTTTTTCTTTCTAAATTATTTGTGTTTTATATTATTTTTAAATGAATGCAACTTGTTTGCTGATATATATATTTTATCGTTCATAATCTGATATTTTCTTTTTCTCTCTCTCCTTGTGTTGAAATTTTTCTTGTATTTAGCTGTTATTTTTGTTTTCTTTTGTCTGTTAGTCTCATATGGAGTCAAATCTCAAATAAATGATAATTAATTTAAAGCAGAAGAGTCTTATCATGACCAAAAACAAAAATCATTTCTATACGAGATTTAATTACAGACTAGATCGCCTATTGATTTTAGTTGTTTGATAGTCGGATAAACTGTGTAATGAGGTTCCATTATACATCTTCAAGTGAAATATCTTTGTGATTATTGCTTAGATAAGATATCTTGGTCGTTTTTCATATACGTTATAAATTTCGAAATTTTTCTTCTTTTCCATATCTTCTATATTATAGAAAAAAACAGTCCATGTTGATATTTTGTAAGGCTATCTTTCGACGATCTTTGTTTGAAATCAAAAAAATCAAGTTGTATGAGAAATAGTTGGGCTTGAATAAATGTAATATATCTTTACCTTAGTGTAGAATGTTACGTAAATGTTTGAAATGTCCCAGTAAATGCATTTTGTTTTTTAAAATAAGAAAAAATTAATATATAGCACGCTTTGTATGACAGCGTTAAGAGAAAAATTGTTAAAAAAAGAAAGCACTGACTATTTATCACTAATCATTCTGTCATAGACATACCTGATCGAGAAAATTCTCAAATTATTGAGAGTGAATGAAATTCACTTGAAAGAATTTTGTTCAACATAGTTTTGTTGAAATAACAAATATACAAATGATGGAAGATAATTTGACATGTCCAAAATGGAACAGAGCTGCAAAATTATCTATCACAGATTACAATCGTACGGTGTAAAAATCGGGCGACGGTGGTTCAGTGAAATTTGTTTGTTTAATATCTACTTCCGTCCATTTAGGTGTGTTATTTGATTCTTGTGTATTGACATCGTCGATTGATTTTTGTTTTGACTTATTTTCGTTTGAATAATGAGAGAAGGGATGATGCTCTCCCTCTTTTTTATTTGATATTTGTTTTGAATGTTCAAGTTTCAAGTTTTCTGCAACGATTCGTTTCCAGTTACTAAAGTTGCTATCTTTTGGTTGTTGCAGTTGTTGTTGTTGTTGTTGTTGTTGTTGTTGTTGTTGTTGTTGATCTTTTCGAGAACGTATTTGATCTAGTACTGTATGGAGTAAATTTTGCCATCGATCATCGTTGTCTACAGATAAGGATGCGTCTTCAATATCATCATTATCTGAATCATCGATTCCATTATGTCCATTCGTTCTATTAGCCGTTTTGTCAACCGTTTCCAGTTCAAATTTATTGGCATCTTCCTCACGATGTTCGATCATATGAGAAAGATGAACAGTCTTCCTTGGTGACATCGACGAATTTTTATTCATGTTAGTAGTAATATTATCGTTATGTAAAGATTTTCTGTTTGTCCTACGTGGTTTTTTACCTACACGAAATGCTTTAGAATCAACAACATTTGTTATATTGTGACTTTGTTCGTCTAATAAACCACTTCTCATATACCAGTCTCTAGATAGAAATAAAAAATAAATATAATAAAAACTTGTTTACTAAATTTAATAGATGAGTATATATTTACATAAATTCGTCTTTTGTAATGTGATCATCATCATTTGTATTTAATTCATTGAATGCATCGTCAATCCTCTGTTGTAAATTGGCTTTTAGTTTTTGTGATTCTTGATAATGATGGCGTTTATCTGCTTTCATTGTTACATCTAAAAGTGTATTCAACATTTTTCCAATCTCCTCTTTTGTTATTTTTCCTAAACAATAGAATAATTTTATAATAGAGATTTGAATCTCATTTTAAACTAAAAGATTTACCATCTTCATCAAGATCAAATACGGAAAACAATGTTTCAATTAATCTTAGACGATTAACGATAGATGCTGCCGACAATGCTATAACAAATTCTCTAAAATATATAAAATCAATGACAATAATATTCAAATGATTAGAAAAACTTTTATCTTACCGAAAATCAATATATTGATTTTTATCTTGATCATAAACTTTGAACATATGACGAACATATTCGAGAGTTTTCGGTGTTAGTTTGCCTATAATTTTCTTATATTCATGTTCAAAATGTTTGAGTGTCAATCGACCGTTGGGACAATCTTTTAGAAAATTACTAAAAATAATGGAAATAAAAGAAAATATAATATACTCAAGAAATGGATTCAAACACTGTACTTACGCATGCCACATATGAAGTTCTTGTTCTGTAAAGCGTGTTTCTTCACATAATTCGGCAATATCTTGTGCACTTAATCTTTCACCAGTAGGCTGTTTTTTACTCAATTTAGAACCCATTTTTTAAATGTTAAATCTGAAACAAAAAATGAAAAATTTGTTAAAAATAATTTAAGATCTTATTAGTGATGAGAGAGAATTAGAGGAGATCTTGTGGAGTTAATTCTTATTCAATACGGTAGTAAATAATTCACATCTATCCAATAATAAAATCTCAAATCCGTAAACAAGTCTTATCGCATATTCTAAATTACTACGAAAAAAATTTACTATGAAAAAAAAAGACTCGAGATGAAAAATTTACATTCGTTCTTGCTATATTCAGAAACAGAAAGAAAATATAAATGATAAAATCTTTAATATTGAGTCATAAGAATGCGAACGTCATTAAATAATAAGAATGAATAAAAAATTTAATGGTCTATTTCACCATTTGTATACATAATTTGATCATTAATTATTCTTTTTAAACTAAATTCAAAGTATACAATTATTCGTGGTACATGGTCAAAATACTCTTTAACTTGCACACCTTGAATAAGATTGATACCTAGCTTGACAGCCCTCTTCTATCACTTATATTTATTGTTCTTTCGTCACTCTCTATTACAACAAATATTTACAAATTTGAATTTTAACTTTTTCTTTTTTTTCGTTTTCTTCCATGTCCATGAGATTTTTTTAGAATTGATATGATGTAAACGAAGAAGAGAATTAAAATGTTGAAAATATCCAAATGGATAAAATTCGTTTTTAAACTCATCGTATATATTTCTAAATGAGAACTATCATTTAAAAAGAAAAATTTTGCATTGTATGTAAGTTTAAAAAATTTGTTAGAAAAAACTAGAAAGATATATTTTTTAACATTATCACTTTTGATCTCTACATAATAATGATTAACTTATCTCATTCCACTTTTAGGTTAATTTATACTGTGAACATATAAATAACCAACGATACATCACTTATATTCAAAATGCACTTTTTCTTGATAAATTGTTGATGGATAATGTTTTTTTTTCTTCTGTTTTTCTTTTCTTTTTTTTTATTCGTTCTCCATTTGGATTCTATATTATGTAATAAAAATAAATCAAACAAACAAGAATTTGGATCAAAAATAAACTGTTACATTCTAGTAGAAAAAAAAGAGTAGAGAATAAAAATATATTTCTCCTCTTAATGTCTATTTAAAAATCTCTCTTAGAAAGCAAGCGATTGTATTCTTTTTTGCCAATAAACGAAATATAATGAATATGACAAACATATATTTGCACTCTTTTTTTTTCAAGACACATATTCAGATTAAGAATAAAAAGTGGACATATATTTGTCTTCCGAAGAAAAATAAGAAGAGAAAATATATAACAAACTAGTCGATTATTTTACATCTAATTATTTTCAATTTTGTTTTCTTTTTATACTTTGTTTTTCTTCTCGAATTGTATACAATAATAATGTATTCTTTTTTTTTCTTCATTGTTTTATTATTTCTTCATATCTATGTTTTATAAATTCATCAAACATGACGTATATTAGAGATATTGGATAATAAGTTAATTACGTTAATAAGTTAATCTTATTTAAATATGTCAAAGTAAAACAAATAAGTCTTTTGAGTATGATTTCTCAATAAAAAGAATTATTTATTGTTTATCAACGTAACAGATGGAAGGTAAAAAGAAGAAATACTCTTTTTATCAATAAACTAAAAATAGAAAGAGATGATCAAATGTTTTATTTATATATCGAATGATAGTTAAAAACAAGGACCTTCTTTGCACCATCAGGTCTATGTTTTTTTGAAAAAAATTTATTGTTTTTTATTATCGATGCGTTTTTTTTATGTGAAAAACAACTTATAACAAACTTAAAACCTAGAACAAATATTAATTCATACTCATTAGTGTCCTGAAAAGATGAGACGTAATGATTCTTGGAAAATAAGTCAAAAGACATATAAACTTACGATTCTAATTCAGCAGTAATCTTTAACTTATAGAAACGTATCAGTATTTTCAACTGATGGTTTTTACCGTTTTGATTCTACAAAACAAAGTCATATATAAGGCAATTGGTATTGGATAAATTTAGTGGCGCAATTATGAGTGAGAGTCGATGGATCATGGTCTAATTGAATTTGAATCTTAATTCAACAGAAAAATTGTTTCAATTGTTTGACTCACAATTTCTTTTTCATTCGAATTGCATCCAAAACTTTTCTTGAAGAAGAGTTCACGTAAATGCAAAACAGATATTTCGATTGGTAAAATCTGCCTCTTGTTTCGTCTTTAGATCTTGTAATTATGCACCAGCAGACGAAAGATCCAACTTTCTCTGAACCGCAATTATCAATTAGAACCACTCGATTTCGAAATTTATGAGCCCGATCAAAGTCATATAATTCAAAACATTCGGGATCTTGAGTTTTGTGTGTATCTCTATCTATAAAACAATCATTGAAACATCAGATTTTTCTAAGAAATCTTAGTAATTTTTTGATTTTCTAGCTCTATAAAAATTTTGGAATCTAAAAGATTGTCTCAAAATTTTGTTTTCTGTGTACCATGTTGATTTGGCCGAATACCGTAACCTTCTATTGGAATAGGAGTAGCTTAAACTGGCTCTAATGTATACCCACTAAACCGCACGGGTAACCGCGTGTGATTTTATTTTATACACGGTTAATGCTGGTCCATCCGGATATCATACCTTTTCTCGCCAGTGGAACACCAATAAACCGAAGATTTTAACCGGTTATTCACTGAAAAACCGCGGGTCTCGAAGGTTTGTCAATTTTTCGCTCATTTTTTTGTAAAATTAGCACAAGCAGTTCTCGCTGGTCATGACTGCCGTTGTCCATAAGGCATATACGGTCACTGCGGTTGCTACTGAAACAACTTCGGAAACGGCGGATATCGGCGAATGGTTTTTTTCTTGAAGAAATAACCACAGGCCAATGCGATTGGGTGACAACAATTCATTCACCAGTTTGTTTTGTGACACCATTAGTTATGTAAAGTTTTGTGCAGTTGTCATATAACAGAGATGGGCAAGTACACACTTTTTCGAGTACGAGTATTTCGTGGCAAGTACCAGTATGATTACGAATACGCGAAAATTTTACTCAAGTATGTACTCGAGTACAAGTTTTTATAAAGAGAAAAAATGTATGAAGTATATATGAAGTAAAAGTTAAGTTTGTTTTTCCTTCTGTAAAGACAAATAGTTCGTTTACTCCGTCCAACAGTCTCGTGACTTTCATATTGATTACATCATGCATTTTTCTTACAGGATTACACTACAATTCTAGAATAGAACCTACTGTTTTTCTCGGGAATCCATAGTAGATTACAAAGGCTTTCGATCGAGTACTCCTTAAAATAAGTCGCGAGTACGAGTACGAGTAAATACTCGTACTCGCCCATCTCTGACATATAATTTTGAACTTTTATAATTTCTGTGAAGTCAAAGTAATGAATCAGAGAAAATGGTTCTCTGCAAATCAGTAACGCTCACTTTTTAAAAAAGGCATTGTGAACAGTCAGGTCTCTCTCAAAATAGAGAGAGACAAAAAAAGAACGTTTTACACGGTTTTCGCCGGCTTTGAGCGTACTTGTGCTCCTTAGCTTAAAGCAAGCTTTACGAGAGAAAAACATCTTGACAGGCGGTCCTAGCCCAAAATTTTCGAAAAAATATGATCAGCGAGAACCGCGGATCCGTTTTAAGGGGGTTCCATCACTCCTCCTCTGTTTATTTATATGTTAGTATGGTAACGTTGTCTGATTTACAAAATTTTTTCGGTATGTTTTAGATTTAAATTCTTCTAAAATTTAAAACTCAGAAAAATTTAAATGGAAGTTTTTTTCATAATTTTCCCATTAACTCTGAAAAACAGACAACGTTACCCCCAATTGTCACCCTTTTGCGGCAATTGTGCAAAATTTTTGTAGTAAGAGTTTTACTCTATCATGCGTCGTTATTGCAGGATCTTTGGCGAGAGTTTCACACGGCAGTTAAGGAATGACTCCTCACACTTTATCAAATTATGTCGGTTTGAAAAGGACGATTGATTGAAGGATAGGAACATGTTCTCTACAATTCTGCACAAGGCTGAATTCTCTATCTATTGTGGTTCTGGAATGGCAGGCATTTCCTCAACAGAAATGGGAACGAATTACGGGTGATTCCGGAAAATGCCTGCCAATCGAGAATCATAACAGATAGAGATATCGAGCTTGCGCAGAATTGTAGAAAACACTTTGGGCTATTTAGTCACCATGTTACAATTAAAAGTCCATGGCAGGTTCAGAATCTGATAACCTCATCGCTTTTCATCCGTCAGGTACACCACTTGAAAAACCGAGATTTTTAGCACTAAACACATATGACGATAGAGTAAAGCCTTCTCTACAAAATGCTGAAAACTCGAACTCTGTATCTCTTTTCGTTCTCGAATTATTGAAAAAACATCCATGGCCGCTCTGTTCAGAAATTCATCGTAGAAACCCCGTTTGCCTAAAACCGAGTACAAATAACTGCTTATCGGTAACATTTTGAAAGGCAAATACAGGGATTTATAGCGTTTGGAAATCTTTGTCGAATAACGTATTACTTTACCGTTTCCAATAAATAGTTAATTTGCAAATAAAAGTTTAACGCACCAGAGTGGTATTAATTAGTATTTATTAGCATTGATTAATTATAAATTATTGTCTTAAGAAAACTATTTTTATCAGACCATAACAACAGACTATTGGCTATCAAGCAATGCATAAATGACTTTGGACCCTTCCCTTAAAAGGAAATGGATGAATCGCTCCCTTTCTAAAATAACCGCCGATCTAAGCGGATATCTTTTTTTCCAATCTCTGTGAACCGCTGTGTTATACAAACAGTAACCGCTTGCGGCTAAATTGGAAAGGGCGATTCTAGCCAATTTAGCAAACACGCAGATCTCTGCGGTTTTCACCAAAATATAGCGGCCATGAGCTGCTGCTATACCCCAATGATGCAGATTTAATATCAAAAACACACCCGCGGTTTTTATACGAAAGATAGATTATTGTGTCGCAAACCGTCGGTTTTGACCGATTTTTCTGCTTGAAAATGAAGCGGTGTGACCCGTAATTTCGGCCGGTTTTTCCTATTGATTTTCGTGTACGGGTTATTAATAAAAATAAACTACATACAGGGGACATGAGTCTTTTGACCGAAAGATTATTTTCAAATAAATTGTTCAGTGAATTATTATGAATTATTTTCGTCGAAAGGAGAGCAACTTGTTAAGATCTATCTCGTTTCTTAGTAGCACCGTTTCTGCATATATTCATTATTCTGGTATTTCCTTGTATGATGGATTTGTTTAGATACTTCAAAGATTGTTGTCTGCAGTATTCGTAAATAGACTTGTGTCTAAGTATTTGATGTATGTATGTAGCTAATGAGTAATGTAGCACTTTCAGGACTAGTCTTAGACTCTTGTTTTAGATTATTTGAAACTGTTCCGAATAGTTTGTGTTTTTTTAAAAATATCGATGACGCATAAGAGATAACTGAGCGAACCAAACTTCTATAAAGCATTAACAGAGATGTCTGCACATTTTCGTCGATGTTACCGTAGTAAGTTGATCTTCGTAGCGATTTTCTTTCGCATATTTTCTACGTGTCTTCTAAACTTTAATGATCGATTGAAAGTGATACCCAATTATTTGACTTCCTCTTTCAATGGTATTTGTTGCCCGCTTATTCTGATTGTCAGTGGCGTCCTCAGTTTTCTTTTAGAATGTT
Source organism: Didymodactylos carnosus (assembly GCA_905250885.1). Classification (NCBI taxonomy): domain Eukaryota; kingdom Metazoa; phylum Rotifera; class Eurotatoria; order Philodinida; family Philodinidae; genus Didymodactylos; species Didymodactylos carnosus. The sequence goes on from CAJNOQ010000739.1 coordinate 10,843, forward strand.
TTGTGAAATGAATGAGCTTCATCTGTGTGCCTTGTATCTGTAATTTCCACAGTATGTACCACCGGACAAATTCATCTACAGATTCTTGGAGACGGATAGCCAGATTTTGGATATAATAAATTTTATTTAATATTATGCACGATGTTTTCAATTTTAGAGTTTGGCAGTTTAGACTTGATAATATTGTTCGCAGGTTGAATATAGGAAATATTCAAGATATCCTTTACTACAGCGAATGCTACCAGAAATTCCTTTTTGTGTTTTGTTATCAAGACTATTTGCTGTTGAAAAACATTCTCTGTATCTGATAACCCTCTTTTAAGATTTCGCTGATAGTCTGGAAGACCTTGGTCCACGTTTGTTGCTAGCTGCTGCAAACTTATAGAGTGCTGTTTTCTGTTTTGTTTACTTGAGTGAGAGGGAGAGATCTGTTAGTTTTAACTATAGGCAAAATTGATGTTAGTTTTTTTATTTACTTATTTTCGAATTTGTTGCTACTTCAGCTTATATTGAACCTTTTGCCGATTGTTACAGCTGCTTCTACTTTGTTATCATGTATTTTTGTAAAGCTAGACTACGAAAAGGATTAATCATGCATAATAATGAACGAAAAAATCTGATGTTCAACAAGAAATCGTTCAGCCTTCGTCGGTCTATCGATTTGTCAGAGCCTTCAAGGAGATGGAGGAGGAGGCCAAAACACTTTATGATATTCCTGGATATGATAAAATGAATGAAAAACCAACTTTGAAAGTTTTCTCTATAATGAGAATGCCAATAGTATTTTTTTTCTACTCACCTTGTACTGGACAAGCTTCTGATATGGTCTTCTGGTTACTACTCGTCAATCACAGCTCTGATCAGAACGCTAGCTCTGAGATACGCTAAAGAAGCTTATTTTTAATTGAAATAGTTGCTTTACCTTAAATAACGGCTATTTTTCATACATTTCATGTAAGGAACAACTTTCAGTAGTAGTCAAAACAGTAAAATTTAACGAGATAATGCTTTATTCGATGTTAGTCTCGAGTCGAATGTGTTCGAAACTCCATCCGTTTCTGAATAGTGGTCATAAAGTCTTGAATGTTCTCTGTCTGACGTTTCTTTAGATGTCGCCGTCGCCATAGTTTCGTCGAATCTGGATGCTTTTTGAGGTGTTTGTTTCTGTTGTTTTCTGTTGTCCTTGGATCTAGCCGTTGTTTCCATCAAATTACTTTCTGGTTTTGGTTTTTTCCATTTTTTTGTTTCAAAATCAAATTCTTCAATGATAGTATTGTCTGTTACGCCAGTTTGCTCATCCGTATGCAGTTCAGTTAAGAAAAATTTATTGTCTTTCATTGTCAATCCTACAATAAGAACTATTACTTAGTCGAACCGCAAAAACTAAATAAATATTTCATCATTTGTGAACAGACCCCTATGAATTTGAAATCCAGGTATGTCTGTAATGTGTTCCCATTTTCTTTTAGCCTCATTGTATTTTTCCATTTTCGCATAGGGAATAGGTTTTGATGATCGCTTGTTAAATTGATAACCACCAGCTGCAACTAACCACGGAGTATCGTTCTCATCCATCACAGTGACGAGGACGTGCGCTCGCGGAGGATTTAAATCAGGTAAACGATGCCATTTTCGTTCGTCCAAATTCATGTAAAGAACGTCACCATGAATCACTGTTTCTTGTCCAATAAATTCAAACCCCCCAAGGGCATATCTAAAACATACAGAAGAGCTAAGCACTATTTTTTCTTTCTAAGATAATTACTCTGATAATACATACAAAATATTATCAATTACGGACACTCCCGATCCTGATCTAAAATAAATTACAAAATAAGTAACCAACCCCTTTTGTTATATGGTCTTTACTTACGTTGGTCCTGGCATATCAGGAAGACTTTCCCATTGTGAGTTCTCTACTTTTGTATCATACATGCAAACGGTACTTAAAACGTCATTGTGAAGATTATGACCGCCAACCACAACAATTTTTTCACCTATCAAGTTTAAATCATATAGTTACTATTGATGACCATACACTGAAGTATCTTACCGTCTGTGGCGAGTCCAAAACCCATTCGACCATCTCCAGGAGCTAAAAAAAAAAAGAGAAATCAAAATATCGATGAGAATCATAAAATCTTATTACTGGGTAAAATTGGTATTAATTTTGTTGATTCAGCATCATAAAAATAGTCATTTTTTGGTATTTCTCTAGTACTCGTTTCTGGATTTATATTGTATCCGCCAATTATATACACCCCTTCGTTGGTTTGCAATAGAGCCATACGTTTTCGTATTTCATTTTTATCTCTGAATTTATTTAAAGCTTCGTCTTGCATCATTCTCATTTGTTCGTCTGTAATCGTTACATTTGGATTTACTATAATGGCATTGGGTTTCCCAATTTTAATTGTCTCTTTCGACGTTTGATTTATTTGGCTGTACCCACGGTGCAAAGCTGTTTCAAAATAATCTGTTAAACAAGAATTGCACTTATCACTATTGCAAGTCCAATATTTATAATTCGGTAATTTTATGTATATTTGAAATATTGGCTCAATAGCAGTACGTTGAGGACTGTGACATGCATTGTAGCATTGTTGATTGTTCAGTGCTGAATAACAAAAAACCGGAGCACAAGGCGCATGACAAGAATTCATAACGTTATTGTCGAAGAAAATAATGAATAAACGCTCAACAAATTAGACAAAAAAGCAAAAAAATCAAGCTAGACGTTTCGCGCTTTCAGTTTACAATTTAAAATATCCACTTGATAAATAATAGAGAGAAGTTGTTAGATTCATTTATGGATTGACGCGTCAAACGATGATCCAAAAAATTCAAGTCGGTTCACGAACGAGCACGTTCATTCTGCCCAATGTTTCTTAACAAAACACTAATCATTACCCCAGAGGCGTTCGAATCTTATATTTAACACAAATTAGTCAAAATGTACTTTTTGATGCATTAAGAGGAGCGCTTCGTCCCGCACTGACCTACAGGACGCCTCTCAAAGAACACAACTGAATGGCAAAAGAGGAAACACACTTTTTTTGGATATGCTATAAGACTTTATTCTATAATTCAAGGTTCATCGCTACCTAGATTGTCTCAATATCTGTAACACGTCTATAAAGTTAAATGCCAGAGCTGTCACATATTAAAGGCGAGCTGTCTAGAAACTTAAATAAAGCAATTATATAAATATAGAAGTTGTTAGAACTTGAAAAATTTTTCAGCGCGCTTACAATGGTTTCAAATGTGGTCTCGACAGACAAGATCAAGCAGAGATTATGCACAGTAATTGAAAAAACAAAATCTTTCCTTAATTGAAAACGTGTAAAAAGAATCTTTTGACTATTGTAGACACAATAAAATTTCATACTACCTCAGCCAGAAGTGTTTTTTGACAGACTTCTCCTTTTCTCAGAACAAAAGATACAATCTATATTATAGTTATAATCTGTAAGACACATGGACTGCACTGAATATTTTTCCTATTTTCTAACTGTCAATACAAGAATATCTTTCTATTAACTTTTAATTGTATAATTGTTAATTGTTAGAAACCAAATGTCTATATTAAGTCATTGGTACTCTATGAAAACGAGAAGCATTTCTAATGATTGAAAAGCCATGGTTATAGTAGACTGTAACTAGGTATAAAATTAATTAATTAATTAATTAATAGATGAGATGACTAATGATTCTAGAGTCTAAAATGATTCAAAATCGATAAGTTCGAGAAGTATGTATTTCAACAATCTATATTTTATTTATAATTATTTCCAAGGTTAAGTTTATGTAAAAATTCTTTTATGGTTTAATAATCGTGTTTTTAGCCTTGATCATATAAATGTATGCCTTGATGTGTATATTCTTTGTTTTTTTCTTTTGTATTGAGATATTTGTCATCGATGGAGAATATTGAACTTTCATTTGCACAAAAGCAATTTTACACATTTGAAGAAGATACTGTATGAGAAGAAGAAAAAAAAGAAGTTATTCATCTGATGATCTGATCATTTGAAGCTAATGAAAAATGTCATTATGGTTTTTTTGTTGAAATGAGAGAAGTTAGTTGTAATATGGTGTATTTTGTGTAAATTTTGGCTAATGGATTTTACTGATGACAGATCAATAAACATTTAGATCATACTTCGAATTGCCAATAAAAAAAGTCACTCGTCGATATTTAAATGTTAATTAGCAAAAAAACATTTCTGTTTCTAAATTAACTTTTTCCTCATTATTTTTCTTCTTCTTCTGTAAAGATGATGATGATGGTAAGATTTTTGAACGGAAACGTTTGTGTATCTAAATTAATTTAATGTTTATCTTGTTCAATAACAACATTGTTAAAAGAAAGCAACAGTAAAAATTTAGATATGGAGTGTAGTGTGTCGATTGTTAATTTTTATTTTTGACGAATATTTTTTTTTGTTAAACTAACTGATTGATTTTAACCTTCTTTTGTGGAAAAATGAGCATCAGTTGTCTTTTTCTACTATTCTTTAAAACAACACATATATTTATTTTATATTTTCAACACTCTTCCTATGGATTGATTACTCTCGTTTCGTCCCGTTTATTTTCTATCATTCGACTCATTTTATAACTATTCATTTTTTTTCTATCACCTGTGTCCTAATTAATATTAATATAATTAATTAAGATAATGTAAGAAATTGATGCATGGCTTTATAAGTTACATTTATTATTTTGTTGACGAGTTACAATGAAACAGATAATTTTACAGTATTAATACATTTTTCACATTTAATTGCAAGTTCAGTTCCAGACAAAGTACCATTTTTGTATCTTTTAAAATATTCCTTCAATTTATTATCACAATTATTGTAGACTTTCTTCCGTTTCACTGTTTGTGTGAAAGATTCCATGTAGGCATAGGATAGTTCAATTTATAGTCGATGAAACAATGTAACGGTCAAATCGTCAGATCTATGCCATTGTTTCATTCATGAGTATTGTTTCTTTGCAAAAGCTTTTCTGTTAAACAGTTAAACTCTATCATGGAGTATACAAAATGACTTCGTTAAAATTAAATTGTTATCAATCCAGGTTTAGAAAGACGAACTAGTCCATATTGATACGTATCAATATCCCATGTATCAGTTTTTTACATTATCTTAATTATATTAATATTAATTAGTACACAGTTGATAGAAAAAAATGAATAGTTATAAAATGAGTCGAATGATAGAAACTAAACGGGACAAAACGAGAACTAATTAAAAAATATGGAACGAAACGAGAGGATACCCATCCTATGTGTGCATATTCAAATTTCATTTTTCATTTTTCTAAAGACTTTTATTAAAAACTATCTTTCCTATAAAATAACTGGTCAAGATTTTCTCAAATGATTATTTCTATTTTCTCATTTATTCGTCTATCTATCGTGACTTGTCACCAGCACTTCTATATATTTCTTCCTTTTTTGTTCTTTTTCATTCAATAGTATGATCAAAGAACAAAAATAAAAGTAATCAAAAAAAAACATACTACTATTGTAATTATTCTTGTGATCGTCATCGTCGATAAATATTCTCTTCTATTTATCGTAATATGGCACTTATTTTAACAAATGGCAACATCATTTAACCAATTTATCTCTTTCTTATTTCTCAAGTGTATAATTACTATGAAAGTCAGTTTCAATGTTAATTAGTGTCATTAATCTATTCATTCAGATACTTTTGATATGTAAAAACCAAATGGTACATTTATTATTAACATTTCTTTATTTAGTAAGTACATAAACCCAATTGCCCTATTTTTATCATATTTTCTTTTTACCTTTTGTATTTTATAAATTTAATAAGGATTTTAACAAAAATGTTTAATTTTCTAGAGTAAACGAGATTTTCAATTTGTCGATCTATACAAAAAGAATTAAGATTTCAACGTTTATTCTCAATTAGTCAAGTCAAGAATAAAAAAAAATAAAAAAATACAAATGTTTTTTCTTTTCTACAACTTGCAACTTCGATTAGAAGGTGTGTATGATTTTTCTTAATTCAGTCAAGCTCATACAAGTACAAGGCATTTTATACATTTTTTTTAAATAAATTTGTGAGGACTATCCGAAATGGTCGCTTCCCAGTTTGCAAGCTAATTGAGTGAACAATTTGGGACGAATTGAGAGTAAACCGGTTTGATGTGTTCTTAGAATGAGAATGTTGTCAAGTTTTTAGAAGAAGGCTAATGATTAAATTCAATGTTTCGGATTCAAACGTCTAAACAACAGGTTGTTTATCAGAACCTATAAAATGGAGACGCTACAATACTGTGATACCCGTACTTCTTCAATTACTTGTTATTTATAAGTTCTGTCTTCCTTGGTAGATGTGTTCCGGCTCATCCAACCATTCATCGGTGGATCGAGCAAATTTGTAAAGAAGAAGATTATGCTCACTGTCGTGACATTAACTACTGGTGAAATAGAGTTTGAAGATTATCTTTATCATGTAAGACGCGTAGCATACAAGTATATTTTCGAGGTTGGTGGAAAAAAGAACGGTTTGAAATAGACAGCTGGATCATCGTTCTTTTATTACCAGCCTTTTTTTCAATATCATGTCTTAATTGTGTTTTTTTCCTTTTGATTAATTATCTTTCTTTTATTAACAACATCTAATTACTTATATAATGAAACAATTTATATTTTTTTCTAAATTAATTGGCTTGCAAAATGGGAGATTTTTTCGTTCATATTTTGGCTTACAAAATGGGAAATACGAAAATGTATAAAAAGTCAATTAAACTTGCAAACTGAGAATGAACCATCCGAAATACAAAATTAAAGCATACAGTTAAAAAAATGTCACTGCTACAACTAATAAAATAATTGGAATTTTTACCTTCTATGTTTTCTATACTTTTGCCCCATCTATTATTTGTTGATATTGTTGAAAGCGGTTATTTTATGTAGAATCTAATTTCTGAAAGCAGAAAATTCAATTTTTGTTGTTATCACTCATTTGTAGATAAATTCCACTGTTTGTAACACATTTCTGAGAATAACTAGATAAAATTTCACCAAAAAAACAGAATATTTTTTTCAAATCCTAATGTTTATCAGACTATTCTTAGAAATTAATAAAAAGGATGAAACAAAATAAGACAATGAGTACTATGTTTTCTTTGATGTGACATCAAACAATATGAATAGAATTTAAATACTAGTCTATGATAAACAAAAGAAAGAAATTTGAAAAAAAGCATCTTGTTTGAATAGCAACTTTGACAGTTATTTCTTGATACTTATGCTTTCTACTAATAGAACACTATCTTGTTATTTTCTTTTCATAAGTATAGTATACACGTTAAAAATTTTAAATATAGAAATGACGCAGTTTTTCTAAGAGATAAGTGGATACTTTTTAAATGTGTTATATAAAATATATGAGAATAGGCGTTTCACAGTATAAATGATTATTAATTATTCTTTTATGTACTTTAAAATTTAACTAATCATCGGTTTGGATAGTTATACGAATATGTATTCAACTGTAAATTGATTGCTTTTTCGCTATTTGAGTTTACCAGTGAGATAATGAGTAGTTTTGAGAGATGGAAAAGTCTGTTTTAACTATCTTCTTCTCCATAAAAATTCTGAACTTTCTGCCAGAAACTTTACCGATATCTTTTCTAAATCGATCATTTTTTTTGGAAACAAATGATCTCCATACAGTTCGTTTAATCTTGATCAATTATTTCCTAGAAAAAAAAAAATAAAGTATTTTCGAAAAACTATAGAATTAGTTTGGGGAATCTTTCGTTTATCGAAAGCTGTTTGGAAACCGATTTTAATTTCTCTATTCTCTTTCTTCAAAAGAATCGATTAATACGTCTATGAATAGAAAAAATAACTTAGAAAGAGTAAGTTTAAATTTTGTATATTATGTCGTTTAAAATTTATCTTGTTTTTCTTTTTACAATTGACAGCATTAATTTTTTTGTCTTTAGTACTTTTTTTTTTCTCCAAAATACCGATTGTACACCTGTATTTGATCTAAACAACGATAATTAACAAGTACTTGAATGAGATTTCCGAGTATTAGACTTCATTTTGAGTATTATCATTGATGGAAAAAGAAAAGAATTTTTTTTTTTCATTTGTTCCATTTTCTTTCGTTCAAAACATGATGGGTATACGTTGTGTGTGTTATTTCATATTAAAATGAAAAATAGACGAAGAAAAAAACATCGATTTGCCTATTGAAAAATAAAAAAAATAGAAAAGTTGAAGTACTTGGTGCTATAATAAAAAAATCATCTATATTTGTCTTTATAGCCATTTTCTTACCCCTTTTTCTTATATGTATCCTCCTATAAAGACAAAAAAAAAGAAAAATAATGATCTTCACTGATTTACTACTAACCTCGAGTGGCATTCAACAAAAAGATTAAGATGATGTTCATTTACAGTCGTTCACATTGTTTTCTCGTTAAAATGAGATTTTGATTAAAATAAGATTTTGAATGATTTTCACATCAATTCATATTGTTTGATAAAAAACAAAATTTTCTTTCGCTTTGTTTAGCTTGAAAACATATAAATTGGTTACGTAAAAAAGAAAGCCACAATATGTTTATACATGTCATGCATGTGTTATTATCTCTTAGAAAAAATTAGAAGTAATTTTTTATTCTCTATATTGATTCAGTTAAGTGAGGTGAATAAAATTTCTGTTAATAATCTATGTGAAGACAGAGAACTTATTATGATTATATTATAGCTACGATGTGATGTTTATAAGAAAATTCGAAAATTCAACCAGTTTTTATTTTTGTATACATAATTCGATAGAGTGCGTCAAGATGATTCAGAAAATATGTATTTTAATATTTTAAAAATTATTTTCATGTTAAAAAATTGAAAATACTTGAAGGATCTAAATTTTTCAAAAAACATCCTTCGATTTCAAAAGAAATCCAAATTTTTTACGTTGTCGTTCTTCAGACATTCTGAAAGTATTTTTTTAAAGATTCAGCATTAAAAACTGAGTATTTGAACCGTAATTAAACGAATTTTAAGAATATAAAACGCTTTGTTTTTTTCCATTCTACTTTGTCACTGAGAAAATTCATTTTTTTTTTCAAGATCAGAAGTGAGAAAATCGGAATTTTGCTTGCGATTCTCAATTATCGCCATTAGAACTCACCTTTTATCCAGTACAAGTATTATATTTTGAATCAGCATCAAAAACTGAGTCGAATGACATACTTTTTCTCCTCATCCGATCATTTTAATTTTTTTTTTGATTTTTAAGTCGAAAAACCATTCAGATTTTCACTAAAAAATAAAAATCAACAGAAAATTTTGAAATATAGATTATATAGAAATTTGGGTTTCTATTGAAACCGAAGGATTTTTCGAAATTTTAGATTCGTCAAATATTTTCAATTTTTTAACATTAAAATAATTTTTTAAAACTCGACGCACTCTATCGAATCATGCATACAAAAATGTAAAAATAAAAACCGGCTAAATTTTCGGCTCCTTACCAAAAACAAGAAAAAATAAAAATGGCTGACTAATTCATGAAAAGAAAAAAAAGCAATATAAAAACGGCATGAAGAAGATTGAATCAATAGCTCAATTTTTGTTCATTAGTCATTCCTATAGAATATTATCTTAAAATAGATTTTTTTGAGTTAAATAAATAGAGTCTAAAACAAAATTAGTTAATTATCGACAGAATAATAGTCAAATCTTTATACTATAAAAAAATTTTATTTTTGAAAAAACTTATCTCTAAATAGTCGAATAAAGTTGAATAATTAAAAGAAGAAATTTATTCAATTCAAATAATTGAAAAATATCCATTTATTTTCGATTAGAATTTTGTATTTTTCGTTAATTGAAAAAAAAGGAAAAAAGAAAAGTTAATAAAATAGATCTAATTGATAACTTTAAAAATTCAAACGTATCTATTTATCATAAAACCGAATCGAGATATCTGCCTAACGATCATAGGTAGAAGAAAAACCAAAAAAAGAAAAAAGATGGAAAAACATGAAGGCTAAACTGAATAGGAAAGAAAGAAAGAAAATCTTCAAAGTGATTCTTTTCTTCGAATACACGTTAGTGAATAATTAATAGCCAGGCTTCCTCTTCTTCTATGTTTTTTTTTTTTGAAATGAAAAAAAAAAAAAAAAATGGAGAAAAGATGAAGCATCTCACAATTTATCTCTTAAGGAATGAATAAAAATGAGACAAACTCGGTACCTCCTTATATCCCATCTCTATCTATCTCTTTATCATATTCAAAACGTATTTGGTTTATTTTCTCTATTTAGATTTCGTGTATGAGAGAATATGCTCAACATAAAATCGAAAATTGATGATAATGATAAGGTGGTGTATAGACGAGCCCTGACGGGATAGAATGTTTATATTTATTATAATGATTTTAATCCACTATTCAATGATAACAACAAAAGAAACTACAACAACAACATTGACGACAACGTTACAAGATGGTCATCCAAATAATCCTTTATATCAAGGTTTTTTTAGAAATAATAGTCCATATGATAATGAAAAACAAATATTAGAATGGTAAGAATTTTAATTTTTGTTAAATTATTCAATTAGAGAATCATAATAAGTGTTTAATTCATTTAATATTTAAATGAAATACATGCTATGCAATATCAACTAAAAGTCATACAAATAAAAAACAAATTACATGATTATTATAAGTATTTGTCATGTTTTTATTATTATTATTTTTTTTTTTTTTATAGATAATTTTTTCACACTTTTTCTTTCTCTCTTTTCTTCTCTTCTTCAAATCTCTCTTCTGTCTGTTTATCTTTGTTTTTTTTTTAATTAAACTAATATCACAGAAATGTGATTGACAGGCGTGCAATAATATTATTAGAAACATTTTTTTCTTTTTTGATAGAAAACAAAAAAATATATATATATATATTAGTATGATGACAAAAAAATATTAACACTAGTTGCGAAAAGTGTCCAATCCGGTTAATAAAACAAATATACACAGTTAATTTCAAGGATACTGATGATAAAATATGAAAATATATATAGAATAATTTTATTTAAAGCTATGTTTTAGCATATCCCATTTTTCTTAGATAATGTGATGTTTGAGATTTTAGAATAGAGCTTTGTTTTCTTCATAACTGATGTATATTGTACATACATAGAGTTCTCTATATGAAAAAAGAAAATCTTCTTTTTCTTTGTAGTCAATACGCAATTCTTTACTTTTTCAAAAAATGAAATGAAACATCGTAAAGAATTTCTTTAAAATGATTATGAACATTTATTAGTTTGAATAAAAAAATTTTTAATAATGATCATTATGTACATCAAAAAGTAAAAGAGAAGTTATCTCTAATTTTACATTGATTATCCATCATCTCTCCTTTTTCTTATCCATTTTAATACATATTAATTATATTAAAGTGAAACTGTGACTATAATTGAAGATTACCAATTTCAGTTTTTCCTATCATTTTAATCTACTAAATGGCAAAAAAAAGGATAAATCTTCAATCATAAGTCTCAATTCTAAAGTAGAAAATTATAAAATTAGAGGGCGCGGATCACAATTTTTCCTTCATAAGAGTAGATTATCTTTAGATCATGTTAGAGAGAAATATCATGGATTCATCACATGAATGATAACTAAATTTTTTAAATATAAAAACTATTGAGTATACAGTGATCATCATGAATATATCTATTAAATCGTATCTCAAAATACATATGTCATTTAAGATTTTGTGTATATATAGCTCGTATTAGCTCCTCCTAATTACTCCTATTACTTCTCATTTAGCTGTTTAGTTCCTGAGATGCTTTAATTTCATTTTTTTTTGGACTGAAATACAAATGATTACTCAATGCATCAATTACTGTCAGCTATCTATAGATATAAAGACCATATATGGATGGATACTTCTTATCCATGGTTCATACTGATTGAAAAATTGCAGCGGTTTTACAATTCACTAGAAATATAGTTTGGATAATTATTCAAAAATATTCATAACTCACTCGAGAAACATTCTTTTAATTTAAAACCTTCAGGAAACATTCTCCTAAACAAGTGTATTATGCATATAAAGTTTGAAAATTAAGAATTGTATGAACATGATGTCCGTTAAAGATCGATCTAAGAGAGGAAAACTTAGTCAAAAATTAAGTTTACATGTTCTCGAGTTCTTTGAATATAAATTTTTCAAATGAAGATCGAGATGACCTTACTGAAACATTTTTGCATAGACTGAAATATTCTAGTATATTATTATTGTTAAAATTATTCTACAGTTTGTAATCAGTAGTTTTATATGATATTTCGAAAAATATCTACGAAACCGAAACAGGTAACACATTCTTCACCTAAAAGTAAAATTATGTATTAAGAGACTGTATCTAAGCAATTTGATATTTGGAGATCTTCTTTTATGAATGTTACAGAAGCTGTACCTAGTCTAACTGAAAAAATAAAATAAAATACAGAAAAGTGAAAAAAAAGTCATAATCTCAAAACTGATCACAAATATTGTACTATGAGCAGTGAATGTTTACTCCAATGGTAGATAGTCATCATTTGTGTTTTAGTGAGAAAAAATAAATGTATCTCAGAAATTAAATAATTAAATGAGAAGTCATATGAGTAATTAGCATATCTAACAAAGATTATCTCGAACGTCATATTGAGTTTAGAAGTTTTTTTTATCCATTCTTATTGAATATTTTTTTTTATTGAAATTTCTACATCAAACTAAAAAGTGTATATTCCATTTGAATTGCAACGTTCAAATATATATATATTTTTTTTTGTTGACGTTTACTTTAGAATCTTAGTGATTTGACATGCAATTTATTTTTATTACCATAATTCCGATGATATAGATCTTCTGTAATAATTAGTAAAATTTGCGAAGAATATTAAAGAATTTTGATATAAAAAAACGTTGTTCACCTAATTAAGATTTTGAAGATAATGATAATAAATTGACAAACAGACATGCAACAAAAAGGCAAGAAGGTTTAAGATTATTTGTTTTTAGAAATATTGCTGTCATAATAGAATAGGTAAGAAAAAATGTGCGTGTGTCGAACATTTTTCTTATTTTATCAAGAGGTAATAGTACAAATATATGTCCTAAATAGTATTTTATACAAGAAAAGTTAAACATTAATTAAATATTAAAATATATTGTTGTAATTTAATTGGAGTTTGAAACTTTTCTTCTGAATTTTACATAAATATTACTTACTATAGGCCATACAATATTAAAGTCCATAATTATGTTCGCTAAGGTTCGTGATATACTTACTATTAAACATTCGTATTCGTAAATTTTGAAAAAAAGATTTTGCTCTATGCTAAGTCGTACTATATTGAGAGACTACTAAGTTGTACTAAGGCTAAGTCATACTATATTGAAAAGTAGTTGATTTGATTTTTTTTTTGTTGTTGTTGAAATAACTGAGCAATAATCAACGTTTATTATATATTATATTTAAAGGAAACCTTGAATTGATTTATCATTCAATAGCTCATTTCACTAGCGGAAAACAAAATTTATTATTTTTCTCTATCTCAATCTGATTTTTTTAAGAGAGAAAAATTTTAAGATTCAACTATTGTTGATTTTTTTTGTTAATCTTCACCATCTAATTCATATGGGATCTATATTGAATACAATTATGTGTACAATTGATATCTCTTACACCTTCATAAAATACTGTAAATTATAAATAATTAACAATAGAAAGATATTATTATAATAAAACTGAAAGTCAATCAAAAAATGATTTTCTCTATATTTACAGACAAAAATATTTTAATATAGGATTCATTTTCTTTTCCGTTTTATCTCTATCGTTATAATCGTCGTATCTTTCCATCCATATTGTTGTCATATTGTAGAGAATCCCCCCTCTTCAACAAAAAAAGAAAAATGAGAACTCTTTTGTCCTTCCCTGTGAGAATTAAACAATTTTCTTTAAGAAAAACACACATCTTAATATTCTTCTCTTTCTCTCTATCGAATAGTAAGCTTCCTTTCTTTGTTATGATAACACATACTTTACATAATAATAATAACACATACAGAGTAAATCGTTAAATTAATTTTCATATTTTTTCTTGTATTATAACACAAGTCAATGAGGATCGAATAAACAAGCTTAAAAAATTGAAAACTTTACTTCATTGGATCAATATAATCCTCAAAACATTTACTATGATATTATTTATATTTATCAAATCGAATCAAATTCGATGAACATTTCCTAACAAACTTTAGATTAGTGGAAAAACAAAAACAAAATGAGAATTTTTCTAGGAATTGTTAAACAAACCTATCACCTTCCGATACTGAATTTAGTCTTACATGAACGAAAATGTAAGATGTTCAATTTATACTCTTCTTTATATGTCGACTAATGAAATGATTCAAATATTTTAGCATTTAGATTTCGATATCATTCTGTTTATGAAGATAAGAAATTGTACTTTATGACTGAATCTCAAATTATAGAAGGATAATAGAGTGAAAAAGAAACAGCAGTCTGAAACGTGGGCTTTATATTGTTCTCTTTTTCTTCTTTTTCATTTATCTAAAAGCCGTTTTTTGTTGCTAGAATTTTTTTTTTTTTTTTTGAAATCTATGATGGATGTATCTGTAAGTGACTGATTTTTTCTATTTTCTTTTTTTATTATGAAAAATCTTTCGAAAATGACGGAGAAAAGTGAGAGTATAATAGTATACATAAGTTTGCCCGTAGGATATATAATGAAATAAATGCCTGTTGTATTTCGGTATAGAGTATGAGCTATACGTAATTTTTTTTGGAACAAACGAGAAACTTTTCTCTCATTCATTTCTATTCATTACATAAATAGTCTCTATATTTTATATAGAGACTAAAACTCTCTATATGCTATTTTTTTTTTTCTTCTTCTCTCTACTATTTAAATATGAGCTAAAGAAGAAGAGAAGGGAAAGTTATTAATTGTATATGTATAGTGATGCAAATTGATTTTGAGAATATGAAAGTTAAAAAAAATCTATTCAATGAATGGAAAACGGTAAATAATATAGACTAAAGAAGAAGAAGAAGAAGGAGAAGAAGAAGAAGAAGAAGAAGAAGATGGAAAAAGGAAAAAAAATGTAAAGTAGAAGAAAGAGAGGAAATATCTCTTGTACATCAAATCCACATTAACTCAACAAATATTTTTGTTCAAGCTCCATAATCAATTATTATTAAAGAAATAGATAGATTAGTATATCCTATTTGGTGCTGATGGTGTTCACATAATATTTTCAAGAAAACAATTTAGTATTGCAATGATCCATGTTCATTCTGTATTCTATTCTTCTGTTAATAATAACACTTTCATACAGTGATCAATCAAATAAAACAGTTGAATGTACAAATAATGATTGGTGAGTAGAAAGAAAAACATTTAAAAATGTAAAATTTTTATATTCATTTTTATAAAATCGAATGTATAGTTAATATTTGTTCAAGTTTATCAGACGATGTTTTTATGAAAGACGATGAAATAAACAATCGTTTGTTTATCTAAAAGTGTTTTAAAATCTATTACATTACAAAGAAAAGAAGCTATTTCGTATAAGATTCTTGAATAAAAATATACGTATTTTCTTATTTTAAAAGAGGAAAATTTTTTTTTATTGATTGCAAAATAATCAATCTTTATTCTTAAGAAAATCTTCATCATATTGTCATAGTAGGTTTAAAAACCATTGGTAATTCTATGTTTCTTCAAGGTGTATGTAGAAATCTCGTAAAGACTATTAAAATGTAGACATACAATTTTTCCGATAGATATACAGATACTGTGTCTCATTCTTTGAATATTCGAGATTGTATATTTCAGTATTGAAGAAAAAATTCGTTTTGTTACTTGATTAAACATCCTTTTCTTGATAAACTGGAATAGGCAAAACAGAAATCACAGAGTTTATTATTTTTTCGATATATAACACCCGTGACCTAGTTTAACTTTGTTTAATTAATTTCATGACCAAGAGGTTCTCATAGCGTTCTTTTCACATTAATGATAAAATGCAAATCAAATCGTTAATATTTACGTATGAAAAAACTACTATACAGATATAAAAGAGGAGACGAGAGAGAGAGAGAGAGAGAGAGAGAACGGAAGTAAGTAACACTACTTTTTCTTTAATAAGTTGTGTTTAAGTTAGAATAATTTGTGAAAATGAGAAGAAGTAGAAGAAGAAGAAAGAACTCCATCTACTGTCTATAGTATACACATACTAGTAAAGTATAATTTTATATATCTTATAGAAAAAAAAAGAAGTGTAGCGTAGAAGATTTGTTCTGAGTTTTATAAGTTTCCAGCAGGCTGTTTTTAATTTTTATATGTATATTAGAAAGGAAACTTGTCTTGTCATGTCAATTTTAATGATGAGGATAAGAAAGCTGTTTAAGTAAATCAAACTCAATGAACTAAAAAGTTTCTTTTCAAAAAAATATTGTCTTTGGTTTAATAAAAGAATTAACAAAACTGGCTTCTTATCAATAGCGAGTGCTTCGCTCAAATCAATTGTTACAATGACAAAGGCATTACTGTTCAATGATTTTTATTTGTCACTCAAACTTTTTCTTACATTTGTTGAAACAAACACATTCTCAACAATAAAAACTAGGTTAGATTTGTGGGGAAAAAAAAAATGATTAAATATCAATTCTCAAAGCAGAAGATAGAGAAATATATAGAAATATGTCTGAACCAAATCATTTATAGTTATTGAATCGTTTCTTATTAATACTGTTGAAGGTAAAAATAAAGCAGTATTTAGTCCTAAAAAGTTCCTATATGACTTTGTATACTTGTTTCTCTCTTAATACTGTAAATATGTAGACGTTTGAAGATGTCGTGTTTCAGTTAAAAATAAGCAAGATCTCGATTTAACTTTTAATTGGAATATACAGAAAAAAAGAAAGGGATCATTGAATTTATAATAGTTTAATTATTATATACACATGTTTTAAAACTTCCTCCGACAAGGCTAATGATGTTACTATTAGTACGTTCTTTTGACCTCATAATGTTCTTATACTAATCAAATTCAAAAGAAAACCAGGAAAAGGAAGTGAAAAAACAACAGGAACTATTGATATGTAATAATAAAGAATCGTTGGTTTGTGTAACTCTAATTATGTACTGATGTCATGGTAAAAAAAAGTTTTTTAAAAAAGAAAAATGTTATCAGTTATTGTTTTTGAGAACTGTTTTATCCTTGATCTGTGGTATCATAGAGAGCGAGTCATTGTTTCTTATTTTGAGAGTGATTCAAGTCATATAACTTAAGAGAAATAAATTAATTTGACAATTTAAATTTTTCTACAAAAATTTTTTGCTATCCATCACTAGAACAGTTCAATTTACAAAATTTGAGATAAAAAATTTAAATTTAGATTAAGTTTTAGACTTTTTTCATAAATAAATAGTTTGTCAATTTCATTTATTATGTAATGAAAATTGTGAACCGTAATAAAAATTAGACATGCAGAAAATGAGTCAAAAATAACATGTATTTTTTAAACATAACTTTGAATTATTCGACTAGAAGAATTATAATCACTTTTCTGACTTGTATTTCGGTGAGATACTCATTATTAGATATATACTTCTCAATAGTTTTATCAAAATCCAAAATAGATCAATATTATACATTTATTACAAGCTAGAAGTGAAAATATGCAATAAAAATAGCACAAGTGTTCATCTATTTTTAACTGTTTTTACGCAATATATCATCGTTTTTCGTTATCTATTTTTGTTATAATCATAATCATGTAGTTAATTCAAATATGCACAATCACTTAACATTTGTTTGTCAAAATATTTGATGTTTTTTGTCGTAAAATTCTTTAGTTAAACTAACTTTCATAATTCAATGAGAATTTGATCTAATAAATGACTTAATTTTGTTTGTCCTTTTTTATTATTGCCCGATTGTACATAATATGTTCGTATAAGACAACAATATTTTCAGTCTTTTTTTTTTTTTCTTTATACAACATAAACAAATTATATTTATTTCGAAATAATTCTTTTGAATAGAAGACTATTGCTTCAGGGATCATTGCAACCTTTTTATGAATAATGATCAATAAAAACCAACATATGTAAACACTAGAAAATAAATATATTTAACATTGTCATTTCTACATGTCTAATGATTTTCATATGAATTCAAAAACATGTCTCTGTTTGTATGTCTAACTCTGTCAATCTTCGAAAAAAAATAAGAGACGGTTACTACAATATTAAATACTTCGACAAGGGCATAAATGAGCAGATAGGACAAAGACTATAGTTGTTGATTAAATAACAAAACAACATATCGTCTTTCATGTCAAATTATTGTGATTGATTGTGATTGATTGACGTATGTCGTCTGAAATTGAATGTCTGACACGTATAAAACTAGAAGTGTCTATGGAAGAATATTTACTTTTTCTATATCAATACTTATTTTTTAATAGTCATAATTTTCTCAGCAAACAACTTAATAAATTTTATGTTGATTGTCAAATGATCTCTAAAATATTTTTGAAAATCTTCATCATACTACTAATTATTGTTTTAACAAAACTGTAGTATCTATCTAAGATTTTTATCAAGAGAAAAAGAATAACTGTAAGCGTCCTTGTTGCTGAATGATATTCATAGTCTATAATACACTACTACACACTAATTGTGTTGAAAGTAACTGTCATTATTCAAATACATTTTAATTAAGCGTCAAAAAATAAATATCAATATGAATGTTTATTTTTACAGTACAATTGCATACAGACGCCTCATATCATATAACAGGTGTAATAGACCCTATAATACTTAGTTTCCATGTTAATATCACTGGAATGACGGCTGTAATAGCAGTACTTATATCTAACTACATATATATCATCAACGCATATATGAAAGATTTTCTATTTAATTTTATAGTAAATTTTCTTTCACGGAATGAATATTACTACCATTAATATTTTCTTCCGTTGCGTCGTTCTTCTTTCATTTTCTTCTTTTTTTTTTCTTCTTATCTCAGAGTAAGAAAAAAAAAATAGACCAAACTAGAAGTATCGCTTATTATTATTATTATTATCTGTTTAATACCAATATTAGTGATCGCATAATTATTTATTTTTATGTAATGTCATAACGGCATGAATTATTTTAACACCGGAACAAATTAGAGTTGTTCCTCAAAAATAAAACAGGGAAAAAACAAACATCAACTTGACTTTTTTATTTTTTATTTCAAATAAACACAATTACTTGTTGATGATTGATGATTATCTACCGTATGACTGGCAACATAAACATTTTACGTTGCCATATATATTATGACTGATAATATCATTTGATAGCTATTTGAAAAGAAGACAAAAACCAACATTTGGCTTTGCTATTTGAAGAAAATAAAAACTATCATTGTTTTGTGTTGTGATACAAATATCATCGATATTTTTCTGTTATAATTATTTTGTTCAAAGTCCATGAGGATTAATTATTATTTTCATTATCTGACAACAACTATCATACTTGTTTCTAGTGTCCATCCATTAAGAAATGATTCAAAAATTAATACCGTAGAAGATTTTCTTGACACATTGATCAATTCATCAAGATATGACAGAAGAATTCGACCATTTTTTGATCAACAAAGTAAGTAATATCGCTTAAAAACTTTATTACTAAGGTCATCATCAAAAATTGTCTAGCAGTCATTCAACTATTAGTGACAAGATAACTCTAAAGTAATGATAAAAACTATAGGCAACAACTAGTAAGTGTATATATCGTTCTTTAAACTCATAAACGATACTGATGCTACGTCAAAAGTTAATCTCTTCTTTACTAAATTTAGACAACTATGTTTAGTAAACATGTGCCTACTTTTATCTATCCCCGTTGAACTCTGCTAATTTTTGTCTATGTCATTTGTTTAAGTGTCACAAAAGAATTGTATGCTCCAAGTCAAACTAGATAACAAAGTTAGCTCTTCGAACCTATTTCTAATATAAAAAAAAACAACAAAAAATTTGATTATGACGGCTGAGAAACATAGACATCCGTTTACATTTGACTATGTTACTTTTGATGTTATTTTCAAATAAATCGCTCATTTTTTTTTTGCTCCTAGCACAAATTATTGTTATACAAACTTAGGATAGTTTTCAAAGCGAACTACTTTTTATTACTGAATTAAATGAATAAATAATATCATTGAATTTTGATTTTTTTGATTTTTTAAAGAAGCCTGTAATGTTACAATGACAATTCATATTAATACAATTTCCGCAATTAATGAAGTTAATATGGTATGTATTTATATGAATAATTGAGAGTTTTATCGTTAGACAAAATTTGTCAATTTGTTCGTCAATTATTATTATTATTATTTAGGATTACAATACTGATTTGATATTCCGCCAAAGTTGGTATGATCCACGTTTAAATTTTTCTGGAACTGATTGGGCAACGAAGAGTCCACAAATAACATTACATTACAGTTTAATTGATCGTATATGGGTACCAGATTCATTTTTTCGAAATGCTAAAGAAGGCAAACGAAGTGATATAACAGTGCCCAATCGTCTTATTCGTGTACACAAAGATGGTAAAGTCTTATATAGTCAGAGGTATTAGAGCGAAAACTGACAAGTATATCATTCATCTCTTATATTTTACAACAATTGTAGGCTGCTCTTAAAACTCGATTGTCAAATGAAATTACAAAAATTTCCATTAGATAATCAAACATGTGTCGTTAACATTGGCAGTTGTAAGTTGTGGATTTGTCACATAAATCTTCTCATTAAGGAGTTTATTCAATAGAAGATGTTTGTAAATCTATTGTGATTTTTAATAACAAATTTTTTTCTTAAGTATTCAAAAAAAGTACTATTATTTTTACAACTGATTTTGTATTAATTAGATGGATTTGGTACGACAGACTTGGCCTTTTTCTGGGAAGAAAGTGGAAATGTTAGTGCTATTAGAGTTAATGAAGATTTAGAAATGCCTGATTTTGTATTATCAAATCATGAAGCAAGATATTGTAACAGGACAACTGCAACTGGTATGTGACTGATTGACATTATACATGTATATAAATGAATAATATCTAAACATTAAGGTTTACATAAAACGTCTTCATTTTTTCGCATCTCATTTCATAGGAAAATATCTCATAAAAATTCATTTAGCGTAGTACAATGAATTATTAATTTATGTTTATAACAAATATTTTTACCAAGTACATTAATAATAATGACTTTATCATATAATTTAGATTAATTATAAAAGTACTTAAGCATAAACGTTACTATCATTATTGAGTATTGTTATAGTAACACCAATGTCAACAGATACTATAAAAAGATATTCTTAGACATTATTCTAGTTATATTCTCATTGCTTTGCCGTTGGTTTTCATAATCGAGCATGTAACAGATGTTAATGATTTTTTTTTTCGATATATAAAAGGTGAATGGGTTCTTTGAAAATCATTTTTTATTACATATAAACTATAGATTAGATACTAAATGATGTATCTATGGTGTTCATTGATCTTTCTTTAGAATAATAAATAAATACATAAAGATAAACAGAGTATAGCATAGATATGACAAGTGTATGTGTGTGTGTGTGTGTATTTACGACGTTTTGAGTGTTGTTACAACTACTAATAACATATTAGACAATAAAGGACCCTATTTATCGAAAGATTTTTCAAAAATAAGTTTCTCGTTTGAATTTTACATCTCTACTGTTTTATTAGATATTTAATCTTTTTTTTTATCTTTGCTACTTTAGTGAGAATGAGAGATTACTTTATGGAGTGCAATATAGTGTTATTTCTATTTTTCTTTTCTATAGTCAAAATAAGAAATTTATTATATATATAAATACATTAATTCATTAAGAAAAATTTGAAAAAAAATCAGCATAATGTAGGTTTTTATCTTATGTATAAAAGAAATTTGACATAATTATTACGATAATATGACAAATAGGCTTTGCGGATGACTTAATTCATGCAAGCTTGATAAACGTTGTCAATGACGGTCAATGCCTTTAGTAATGCGGCTATTTTATTCAGTGGAAAATAAAACAATTGTTTGCTAAGTGCAAAAATTAGATTTAATTTGTGAATTTTTATTTTAAAAACTCTCTTCAATGTTTGTTATTCTTACTGAATAAGTTACACGTTGTTCTTATTTGATATGAATAACATTAACAAATACGGAAATAATTATATTGTCTATAATTTATTGTCTATCATAAGATAGTTTTTATTTTACACTAGAACACCCGTAGCGGTTATTTTGACCGTTTTGTGATTTTTATCCTTAATAAAACAAACTGCATACAATTTATTTAAAAATAAATTATGTCATAACTTTTAATTTGTCCCACAAAAATTATTTTTTGCAGAATTTTTAATTCATTCATTATACATTTTTAAGTATCGGTAATATTTAAGTATTCGGTAATAGATGAACTGAGATATCAACAAATGAAGAAGTTTTGAAAATAGTTAACATAATGAAAGATCAGTGGATTTAATGAACTTTCTTCCATTTTTCTAGGCAATTTTACATGTTTACTTGTTGTTTTACATTTGAAACGACTATTTGGATATTATTTAGGTGAGTTTAGTCATTATTGCTATTAAAACTCTTATTTTAAAATATTTTATGTTTAGTTCAAGTATACATACCCAGTATGCTTATTGTTATTCTATCATTTGTTTCATTTTGGATTGATCATAAGTCGGTATGTTTATAGTTTTATTGGTCAAAAAAAAATTATTCTAATATTGTTTAATTATTGTCTCAAAGGTACCAGCTCGAATTTCAGTTGGTCTTCTTACTGTTTTGACAGTAACTACTCAAAGTTCGGGTAGGTACAAAATGTTGTTGTATCTTGTTTAAGAAACCATTGGAAACTAAATATCAGATTCTTATAACATCAATACAATACAACACAACACATCTATCTGTTTCCTTAGTTTTAGCTTTCGGTGTTATGGAGTATAGCTTATCATGCAGTGCAGATATGTTTTCTTTTCTTTAAACAGAATCCTTTTCTTATCTTGTCTTTCACTTTAATTATTTTGTTGTTGTTAGAATACATTACTATGACGTAAATGTCAGTCAACTTCTTGACATATCAACTCATCTATCATTTTGTTTCAGGTATCCGGTCACAACTTCCACGTGTATCATATATCAAAGCAATTGATGTTTGGATGAGTGCTTGTCTCGTTTTTGTATTTGCTGGTTTATTAGAATATGCTCTTGTCAACGTGATTGCTCGAAAAGGCGAACTAAAGCAACAAGTACGATTTTCGAAGGAGGTAGGTGTTTTACCCGTCGCTTCTATTCCGCAAACATCTATTTCATTTCAATTGTTGTTATCGATTTCAAAAAAAAAATCAGAAAAAAACCAAAAATAATAACAACAAGATTCTCTCTGTCAACTTTATTTTCAGCACAAAGGACAACAAGGCCCAAAATTAACTCTTATACAAAAATTACAAAATGGAAATTTTGCTGCTGAGAGAGTAAAACACGTAGCACATATTAGATGGATCGATGTCCTCTTCTTCTTTTTCATTATTGGTCAAGCACATATCACTTTTTAGCACTTATTATTTTATTTCTACTATGATTTCCAAAAACCATACGATCTCTATCCTGAATATCGTATTTTTTATTAAAAAATCAACAATAGTCTTCTATAAAATTTTCATGAATCCGAGTACAATTTTTCTTCTTGGGCAAGAGTGATGTTAGCTAGTATTTCTAGAATAACCCTTAGTCTCACAGTGCATATCCACCATCTCTGTTTCAATCTTTTAGGCTATATTTTTGATTACTTTCGATGTTTTATTGTTGTTGTTGTTGTACCTTTTCTTGCTTTCGTTATACGTTTGTATATTGTGTTTATTCTTCCAACCGCTGTTGAATGATGAAAATATGTCAAACATAAAACTAACACGTGCTCTCATTGAGGCAATAAAAAATAGAAACATTTTAGAAAGGTGGTACGCTTCTCTCTGATTCAACTTTAAAAAATAGAAATATAGCATGACTACTAATTGGCAATCAGCTAATTTTTTAGTTAGGCTCAGCAGTTCATCTGTCATGCTTTAATTGAAACAACTGTGTGGATTGTTAATTTTTTTTGTCTATATGTTACTTTTTTTTGAAATTATGGTTCTACATTTCATGATTATTTTTCATTTTTAGGTCATCGGAAATCGTCTCGCTCATGTTCATTTTTATCGTCAAAAAGAAGCCATTGGTAGCGCTGATACGATGGAAACATTAGTGACTAAACGAAACAATAATGGAGGTGGTGGAGGTGGTAATGCTGTCAGTGGTGGCCAATATTCGTCAGTATCACCCTCATCACCATCATTAGCAAATTCCGTGCCACCTGTGCAAGCTCAAATTGTTATTCCTCAAGCACCACCTATTTCAAAGGCTGCAAAGCCAGTCCGAGACAGTGCACAATTTGTAATACCAATTCTTTATTAATCATGTATAATCGTGCTGTTATTGTTGTCTTTTTTTAACTAGGTTGATTTAGTGTCATCCGTTATTTTCCCTGGAGCATTTATTATTTTCAACATCATTTATTGGTAAATGAACATACACCAAGTTTTAAAATCGAATTATTCGTTTTATTTCGTTTTAGGATGGTGTATTTGAATATGCATGTTGAATATGTGGCTAAATAATTTTTTCCTAGAAAAAATTTTAGTAATCAAACGCAACTACGCACATCTACTTCATTGTCATCATTTTCACACGAATATTCATCGATTTTATACATAAAAATTTTTTGTCTCTACTTTTTTTATCTAATATCGATTCTTTGTTCTACCCATTGACGAAATACAACACATACTTAAACATTTTTACTTATAAAATTAGTTTTTTCTATCGTTTCTTTTTCATTTTTGATGTAATTGATCTGTTTCAATTTTCTTTTTTTTAAAGAATATCCAATTAATAATTGCATAAGTCTTTCGCGTTATATTAATATACATATATGTGATATAACCGGATTAAATCAAAATTTTTTTATACTTAGTCTCATCGTACTCTAAGATTATAATTCATCCTTTTCACTATTATACTTTGATAAAATAGTTTCTGCTGTAAAAGAATAACGTAGAAAGTTTAGTTGATAGTACAATTTTAATCTTAAACTATATTTTTTTTCTTACTAGTAGTTCATCAACAATGGAAATGTTTTTTGTCGCCAGACATTTAGCATTTATGCTGGGAATTTTCTTTTTTCTTTTTTCTTTACGACCCTTTTTTGCGAAAAGAGAACGCCATAATCCAACAAGCTACTCATTCTAGAGAAGTTTTAAAAAAGGTGTTCTACAGAAACTGAAAATTGACCATTCACGTTCTTTACTCAATAAAAGATCCAAAAACTCGCCGGTATAAGCTCCATTAGTGGGCAAAAAATGGCTGTTGGGCTTAAATTATTATTGTTATTTTTTTAGTCAGAGTCTCTCTTTTTCAAATTTCCTTCATTGTTCTTTTATCTCATAAGCACTTCAAAGAGTAAATCAAAGCAAAAATACAATGCTCAGGGCCTACTGATATGATCGGCTCGGAGCAGTAGATTCAGTCAGAGACAAAGTCTGTCGACATCGCAACTTGTGCGCAGCGCAATTGCAATCTAGTTATTTTTTGGCATAGTCATTTTTTTTTGCGAAATGTGAACTCGCTGATCTAGAGAACTACGCTTCGCAGAGAATTTCTGAAAACTGGAGATTGATCACTGAATGTTCTTTTGTCGAAAACGGTCTGGCTTCAGCCCCATATGGTCCAGAAGTGGGAGAAAAATATGTCAAAAACTTAGAAATGTTTCATATATTTGATCTCCGGCGCCATTTGTTTCGAAAAAAAAAGACTGTCAGAAATTATTATTAATTTTAATGTTACTATGTGGTTACCAAAAGTTTATTTCGTAATTATCTCTTTGTTCAGTTTATTTATCTGCGCCTAACAAGTCTAATTTTTGATTATTTGAAAACAAGACTTTCTCTCTATTTTCTGTTACCTTTTCCCCCTGTTCAATCCATGGCTATACTTTTTCTCGCTGTTTAACAACTGAAATAACGACTCACAGTGGGCAACCAGGCGGACATAAAATGAAAGTGTTATTTTTCTAAGTTTAAACACTGGAATAATTACTTCTGTCTTTGATCTATCTTGTCCTGAAACAGCATTTTCAGACATTAAGTTGAACGTTGGAAAAACACATACTAAGAAATTTGTTCAAAGATCGCTATCCTCAGATAGAGTTAATTTTTTGACCAACTCACTGGAATAGTTTAATTTGAAAAATTATCTGAAAAGAATTATTCATCTAAGAGCTCCATTTTAATGGAAAGATCATTTCGACTGAACTCAAATTGCTACAGCAAAACAATCTACTAGGCTAAAATTGACTATCAAAAATGCATCATTCTGTATTTTGTAAACGCTACAAACAGCTAAAGTCCAATAGAGCTCAACATTTCACCAAATATTCCTCTGTGTGTGTCTACCATTAGCCATAGCACCAATTAGCGCCAGTAATTCTGGATTGTGCTGGAGATTTTCCAATGAACCATGGTTTTTGACGCCAAATGTCTTTTTTGCGACTAATATAACATTTTAGCCCAAAACCAACGTGATATTCAGAATTAGCTTGTCGAGCTGCATCGAACCATATATAACATTGATTTTTCCAGAAAACGCTCTTAAATTTTCTATCATAAAAATGTTTCGGGAAATTCATCATTCCACATTTTGTAAACGCCACAGATAGCTAAAGCCAATTGAGCTCAACCTTTTGCCAAATATTCCTCTATGTGTGCTCTACCATTGACTATCGCGCCAATTAGCGCCAGTGATTATGCATTGTGCTGGAGGTGTTCCAAAAAGCCATGGTCTTGGGAGTTCCTGGACTGACACTGGGTGATTATTGCTGGCCTTGAAAACGGATGAACTATAGGCAATCGATCATGCTGAGCCTGGTGGCACTATTTTAGAAAAAAAACTAAAATAAATCTACCGAAAAGAGAGTTCTACCAAAATTTGCGTTTTCAGGCAGTTTTCACCTAATATTAAAAAATTCACCTATCACTCAATAAACATCAGAACGAGTTCAAAATTTCTCACATAAAACTGGCTTTTCGGTAGATTTTTAAAATTTTTTCTAAAGACAAATGCTGCCTCGAGACTCAGCATGCTCGATTTCATCCGTCTTCAAGGCTACCAATAGTCACGGGGCGTCAGTCCTGGGACTCGTAGGAAATCCCATACAACGCCCAAACCGTGGATAATCAAGGTCTCACTTCACTCCCATTTTGAAGAGAACACCCCGGACTATCAGGTCATGAAAAGAAAGTAATACAATCCTATTGGAAAATTTTTACAGACGGCCTACATTTCCAAAGATGTCCTAAAAACCTGTTTCAGAAAACTCTTCTGCAAACAATTTTGGTTATGAAAACATGCCTCCAAGTCTCCTCTTTCAAGTGGCGAGAACCGGAGCTCTCTAGCTCTTTTTTTATCAAAAGTTATTATTGAATTAATAGCACACGTCCGCCTGCTTTAGCCAAAATTACCCATTGTGCGATTGCAGTTAAACCAGTCTTGTGAAAATCTTTTTGATTCTGTAAGAGCCCGCGCACATGCAGGTTCTGGCAGATTCTGTCGACACCGCAACTAGTGCATAGCACAATTGCAATGTACTTCATTTTTGTTATATTTTTTTGGTAAGGATGAGTGACAGCATTGATCAGCACCAACGTGTAGAACGACTTTTGAATTTTGTTATTTAAATCATTAATAAAGTTTTTGCTGAAACAATAAATACGGCATCCTGTATATATATACGTTCAATTTAAGTAACATTCTAATATCTTATTAAATGTGTATCGTAATGTCCAACAGGGTTACTTACCAACAAACTGGTATCAATGATGCAAATACCACCGCCAACGGTCAATGGTGTACATGTACTAGATATGTTGGATAGTTTTGAACGATTGTCTCTGTTTAACGAACAATATACTCTGTCAGATGATACGCAATCACAGAAATATGTATACACTAATTCCACGCTTTTATGCTAGAGGGTGCCGCAATGGATATGAAACTTAGAAAAGGGATAGGTGGCGCCACGGTCTATAGAAGTCCCTCAGTGTCACCTCATCAAGGTGGTAGCGATCCAATGGGTAGAGGGCATCATAACCAATGTGAAATGTGAGTGATTTGATAAAGTGTGCCACAGTCAATGTGGACTTTCATGAATATTAAAGAAATTAATTTTTTAGAAAATTTTAGAAGCAAGGAAGGAAGTAGCCAAACAAATTATTTTCATTACTAGGTACTTTAAGCGTCTAATTTACCATTTCCCGTAAATTATTATTAATTTCAAATGTATTGTTCACAATTAAACAAAGCCTACTTTAGTATTTTTGAGCTCAAAATGGTCAATAAAAATGTATTATTAAAAAACTTGAAACACTTAAAAGTCATTTTGTGCAGTTTTGCCTGCTAGTCAAAATGATAAAAGGAAACTATATCAGTGTTGCCGACGTGTACATTTTGATTTAAATCCAAATATTTATATTGATGTTTTTATTACCCTGTCTCGCAGCTATAGTTCGAGCTTGGCTAAACTTTAGTAAAACCGATCTTTTAAAAACGCTCCACTTTAAGAAGCGCATAACTTTGTCCGGGACACTTCTTTATCAATGCTTATTCTGATCAATATGGTTCCTGCAGACTTTATGCTTGCAATATTATGTAGATGATCCCTTTCTGTGACTGAATATTTAGGTGAGCTATAGTTAGCTAGATATTTTGGAAACGCTGATTTTATTTGAAGATACCATTGTTCTATTTATAATATGAATCATGGGCGCACAAACGATAATTAAAATTGTTTCTGATACATCTGTATTTATGGCATAAGTGACTCATTCTTGAATAAACCTATTCTGCGTAATTTGTACAGTATCTAGTGTGTAATTGAATGCTATGTGTATTTGTGTAATCTAATGTAAATCATTTATGGTTGTTTAGTTATAATAAAGGTCAATAAGGGAGATATCTTGATGCAATAATTATTGTTATGTGTCCACTTATATTTATTTATATTAATCCTTAAGTGAATATAAATCGTCTATACTTTTAAATTCAGCAATTATCTATTCTACTAACTTCTACAACAGCACTGCCTCAGTAAACAAGTATAACTAACAGAGAGACAGGAGTGGATCTACCTAGATCTTGTTTTAATAGTAGTATACAAACATTGTGGAGACCAAAACAATTTAACTAGATCTAAGTTATAAACGATTTCGATATTCTGTTGCAAATGAATATTGGCATCGATTAAAAATGCATGCCTGTGGACAGAATGCTGTTGAATTGATATCTCGATCAAAAGCTTTGAAAATTTCCATTAATAAAAATGAAACACTTAGCAAATTCATGTGTCTTTTGTTCGACGAAACTGAATAAAAAAGGCACGGTGGCCTTCACAGACTTTTTAAGTGATACTTTTCTGATCCCATATGATAATTTAATCACAGAAATCTGCTTTTTTCTTGAACTAAAGATTATAAAACGGTCATATCGAAGACATAGGATGTATAGAGAGTCTCAGTATAGCTATATGTCTAAAACCGCTTTACGCAATCTAGATGAATCAATTTTTTTTTACATCAATAAACGTTCGAGCCGCATTTTTGAATTTTGTTGTTAGTTCGATACGATTTTCTTTGTCTCTTTTTTCCATTTGTTGTCTCCTCCAATACGATGGTGATAATGTATAAACAAGTATAATACATTGATAAAAGAAAAATGAGCCAGTACAAATTCCGAACGCATAACGATCGATTAAAATCAGTACATATTGTGGAGCAGTGGATACAACGTTTGTCATGGACGGAACTGCAGGATATAACTCAATATTATAAAGATAGCCAATGACACCATGATAAATATTTAGTACACACAATGCTACAATTGAACCAATGGCATAAATATCTAATGCTGTCAAATATGAGATAGTCGGCTAAATGAATAGAGAAAATAATAATATATAAAATTTTAAAGCAAATTACTCACCAGTGATTTATTTACAACCCATCTGAATGTCACCGATGTGAGAAGCAACGTACACGCAATCTGTAATCGTCCATGAGTGTTGGACAGTGGAATGGCAAAGGTGCACAGAGAAGCCGATGTTATCAAGAATATTAGAAAATATGCGTTCCAAAAAAAGTAACCGCTTTTCCTAAGAAAATAGACAGTTAATTGCTGATGATATAATAACATAAAGCTTACCTTCCAGCATGACAGGACACTACAATGACAGGGTGTGCTTGTTCAACATCTGAAAATTCTTCTGTTTGTTCGGTAATTTCCATTTCTACATGTTCATAAAGATACCACTGTTGTTGATCTGTGAACACAGCTCGATTAACTCCAGATGGTTTATATTCATTTCGCACAAATTTGATATCACTAAGTGTTTTCGTTGTTGTTATTGAGATTGATAATTCCTGAACATCAGCAGGAAAATGATGTAACTAAAATATTCAGAAATATTGTAGAAATTTACTATCGTGAAAATAACCCGGTGGCCATGGTTATTTATTTGAATTTCTCGAGAATGAACGGAGATAGTGAATGCAGATTTTGACTAATTTGTATGAAACAATATGCTCTGTACCCTAATAAAAGTCCTATGAGTTTCCTGACGGGATCCGAGATATATCTTACCAGTATCCTACTAGGATTTCGCTTTAATTTTTTAGGATCCGAACAAAATCCTACAGGATTCTAATGAAATCAGGTATACCTGAAAGTCATTAGATTTTCTAAGATTCCGTTAGGATCCTGAATAAACTTAAGCAAAATTTTGGTAGGATCCTAGCATTTTAGAATCCTGTTAGGGCATTATTAGGTGGATACTAGATGTTAGGATCCTGTAAGATCCTAGTAGGACATAGACAGAAAGTGCGTAGAATTTTGTCTAGGGTATTCTCTTACTTATGGTGTTAAAAAACTCAGTTTTCAGGACGTATCAGAGTTGTAACCGGTCTGGAAATACTAGACCGGTAAAAACCGGCGAGTTCATCAAGTTTTTTCAAGTAATAACATTGATATTAGGGACAAAATTTGTAGTGTGTAAATGTAATAGTCTGTCTCAAGCAGTCATTTGTCGAATGACGAAACGTC
>CAJNOQ010000740.1:0-42209 GCA_905250885.1 Didymodactylos carnosus
TCACATGAGTAACTGAGTACTCACTGAGTAACAATACTCAGAAATTGTTAGTAGTACCAATATGAGTACTCATGGACGAATTATGAGTAAAGTCGTACTCATCGTATGAGTACTTTCACTAGGGTAGGTAGTCGACCATGCTGATTCCGAATATCAAGATGAGACGGGCCAATAGGCCTCCAGAGACCAGTTTTTCAGAAACTGCAAAAAAAACCAAAACATTTCTTAATGTGGCATAATTGTAGCCCGCATATTTCTGATTAAATGAGACCTCTCCCAGCTCTACACGGCCTTTCTTTGCAAAGTTATAGAATTTACAAGAAAAGCCCTAAACGTTCATTGTCAGCTCAAAGCTACAGAAATAAGAAGAATTTAGTAATTTAGGGCTTTTCTTGTAAATTCTGTAACTTTGCAAAGAAAGGCCGTGTAGAGCTGGGAGAGGTCTCATTTTAATCAGAAATATGCGGGCTACAATTATGCAAAAATAATTTCCAGGCAAGTTTATTTTGTTGACCTTTTTTAGTCAAACCGTACAATACCAGCGCAATCAGCCCATATGTCCGGTAAAAAACAGAATAAGCTGCACTCTACACCTACACTAGCGTTATCTACAATATAGTTTTTCAAAATATCGTTTTTAGCCGGAATTTGACTAGACTTTTATTATAAAACATTTTTAACTTTAAAGACATTTTTAAAGTCATTTCGACGTAGAGACTCAAGTTACAAAATAGTAATGGTGAAAAAGTGATTCTATCTTCGTATGACCAATTTTAGCGTTGTTTTCTTTTAGCTTCAAATAGCGGCTTCAAGGAGACTATCTATCTACGTCAGTTTGCATTGATCCTGACTCCTTGGAGCTACTGTTTGTAAACAATCCCGAATACCAGAGGACATTGGCAACTTCTTTAAGCGATCTCAACAATGGAATGACCAGTACAGGTGTCTCTCAGAAAAGTTCCTTTCAGCTTTGCCGTTTTTCTAAAGTGTACTCAGATTTGAAAGATAGTAGTGTCCTTGTGATGCTAAATTCATATACAATAGCAATAATTTGAATCTATTCTTTGTACATCAATAAAAGTACTTTTTCTTTCTCATGCTACTCTACCTTTATTAGAAAAATAGATTTCTTTTAAGACCATTTGCAGGTCTCGTATTGGTGAAACGGAGTGATATTGTTCGGACATTCTTATAGATCAGATGTTCTTTTTACGGTCATCTAACTGTAGCGTAAGTTTCTTTTCTAAACAACAGCAACATACTTTTGACCTTTCAAGTCGTTTATTTCCCTTGTAGATCATCCAACAGAAGAATTGTTCATTAATCAATCTATAGGTTCGTAACCATCTTGACAACTGAAGTCGCCCTTTTACGTTTTAGTCTCATCTACTTAGATGTAAAACTGTACGAAGATGATGCTTGGTAGTACACAAAGTTCTACTTTGGATGGTATAAATCAGTTAGATGCAGAACCCGGAGGTTGTGTTGATTTAATTGTGTTAGGAATTAACTATCGTAGCACAGAAGACGTCGTTAGGAATTATTTTGCCCAATTTGGTGAATTAGTGTTTACTGAAGTAAGTATCGTGCCATCAGAAATTCTATAATTCTTAGTTTTCTATTATTACTTGTTTAGATAAAGCGTGATAGTAATGGGAAATCACGTGGTTTCGGTTTTATTCGTTTCAAAAATTTGGATTCCCAACTGATGGTGTTGAATAAACGGCATCATATTGACGGAAGAGCATGCGACGTAAAAATACCCGACTCAAAAGTATGTCATAATTCCTTATCATTTATTTGTTTCAGAGTAGTATTGTTTTCTTATTTCAGAATCCGGCACACGAACCAGAATGTGCTAGAAAAGTATTTGTTGCACGATTGCCAGAGATGATTAATGCCGATGATTTAAATAATTATTTTCAAAATTACGGTGACGTTTGTGACGTTTATATCCCAAAACCTAACCGCAGCTTCGCTTTTGTCACATTTACCGATTCAGCTATTGTTCCAAAATTGTATGGAGAACATTTTATTAATGGGTGTAGTGTAAGTGTTGGACCAGCAGCACCAAAATCGAAACAAAACGAAAACCAGTTCAAACGTCCGAAGCAAGGTTTGTTTGTTTTTATCACCTTGTTTCTTTTTACAATACAATTCCTTTTTAAGTTTAGATTCTCTAATACCAAACTCTCCTTTTATTCCACCAATGAACGTGTATGGAGCACATAATTCATATCAAGACAATAGATCGCAAAACGATTTATTAACGAACATGTTTAATCCAGATATGGTGCAAGCATTTTTAAATCAATTTTCTCACCAGTCAACGCATCCAAAATACGATTGGCCGTTAGATCAGACATCTTATAGTAGACATTCAAATAATTATGAGCATAGTGAACATTGGAATCAACAAAATTTTTATGGTTAACATGGCTTCGTATGTTTTTATTTAGAGTTTGTGTCTACTTTTCTTATTTGAATCAACAATTATTCGACATCCATATTATGTTTGACAGTACTGTTAAACATTATTTCTATGCATTGAATCGTGTCGACTAAGCAGTCTTTCGAAACAAACAGAAACCTTTGACATCTGTCTCAATGTGTATGTGTGTGTTTTTTATACGTAGGCTATACGTTTTTTTGTTGTTTTTTATTTCTTTGTTTTATAACCTTACCAATTTTTTTATGCGTATGTTTGTCTTTTATTCGCATCAGTCGCTTGCCAAGTGTTCTCACTTTTTGAATGATAATATCATGATATGTTTATAAGACAAAATTAGAAAATAACAACACTTCCTTTGCCTCCAATATTATAGACCGATATGTATATAGATAAAAACTGGTTTTTTAGCTAAAATATCTATAAAGATCAAATCAGTTTTCGTTTTTATTTGTCGCCTTTTCTAAATATTGGTTGGTTAAACGTTATACCTGTTTCTACGAGTAAACTAAAATTCTACTTCAGGTGTTTAATTTAATTCCAATGACACATTTTGTCGTACGTTTTTCACTCCGTCTCAATTGCCAGTTGTGTTTTTTTTCTTGTTATGAGTTGCAGGTGAGGGTAATATCGTAAGTTTATATATTTTAGAAATCTTAAAGGAACGTTAAATAAATCTACAACAGTTAACCGCGCAATATTTCATACAATGCATTGAATCTCAACCCAACGGCTAACTGCTCCAAAGAAAAAGTTCTATGCAAGTCGCTTTGATGATCACTTTTCAAGGGTATCGATTTTTTTGATCACCAAACACTTTTAGATACAAATGGGACCAAAATTTTCGACATGTCTCAATTACACACGCTTTATACAGAGAGAAACGCTGGGCACGATCTGACTGCAGTGCTTATCGGTTTACAGTAAGTGTCATGAATAAGCAAAGGTCAACAATATTTTTCTTCTTTTACTTGCATTATTGAAACGAGAGCTAGGCAAAATTCTTCGAATTACCTCAACAGTTAGTATCATATCATGAAAATTGTTAATGCAGCATCAAAACGATTTATAATTAAAATAAATCATTTTTTCGAAAATTAAATAAAATCATAAAGCACTATGCATAAGGGGAAGATGAGAACAAAGTGTAGAATGAGTTATGCTTTATAGGGTTTGTGGGAACTTCTATTTCCAAGTCCTTCAAGTAAAGAAAGAGTAAGCGGATTTTGGAGAATCGTTTAGATAGCCAGAAACAAAAAGGTATCCAGACTGTGTTCAGACCTTCTATTCAGGTTTTGAAGTGCTTTCGAATGCTCATTAACGATTTGGATCCTAGTCCAATAGATACGACTTTACAAATGAAACGCCGAGAGCGATGAGCAGCTGTAGTATTGCACTCAGGTGTATGAGAAACTACAACAGATTGTTACCGTAAGAGGAAAAACGACAGCCACATGTACGATACGATTGAAAGGTGTATAACGGCCAAGATAACCTAGGAAGAGACGGTCACACGGCATGCCACTGTGATATTAGGCAAAATACGTAGGGACGGGGTGACGATCAAACTAATGAAGACCCCAAAATGGCCGAAAAAGATATAAATGAAGCCGAAATTCGAAAGAGAAATAAAATAAAAGAGGATGCTTTCTGAATATTCAATTATTTCAATGCTCTCTGAATATTTTTACTCTCAGAGCTTATATTCTTCCACATACGGCTTTCTTATATAATCGATCCATGATACTTATGCATCCATCAACTTAACGAGATCAAACAGAGAGACATCACATTTAAAATTCTTAACTTATATATTCAGAGGAATTGTGATTTGTCATCTCATTTAAAACTCTTTTTATTTAAGAATAACTAATAAATCACTAAACTTAATGTAATAGACAAAGCAGGATTATTTTTTTATCAAAGTCTTCTACCAAAATAACAATCAATTGCTGCTTACAATTTCGCATCTTGATTGTTTATCAAAGCCTTACAGTAGTTGATGCTAGAGAAACGGCGTTCGAGACTATAAATAAACAACGTATCAAAGAGGTGAACGAAGGAGATCAAATGATTCAAGAGAAAATTAAACAAAAATCGACGAACGAGAAGCTCCTCGCAGAGTATCATCAGCCAGCACTCCTTCAGTCATATATAAAAAATAATCGGAGACCAGATGAAGATTCAGGTTTCTTGTTGCTGATAGTATTGCTATTTGTTTTTGAAATTTATATTCAACTTCATAGGTTGAGAATAATGTTGCCTGTTAATAGATGTTGTGTTTAATGCTGCTTTACAGTTATTTTAACATGTTTTCTCAAATCACGCCTATTATAGTTTTTTAATTGAACTAGTGGATCTCGATTGTTACTAAATACTAGATAAATGACTCGATAAAATCCATTGTTAAAAATGGTATGCGATAATTAAGCAGTTGTTTTGTTCATCATGAACAATCAATCACAATGTCGAGTTATTAGTCAATCACTGTACAAATGCATCTTATATTTCAAATAATAAGATAATTAAAGTCAGATTCATCGTATCTTCTGATTTTATGACCTAAGTAAGAGTGGTCGGGTCGGACCAGAAAAATTTTAGAAATAGTCAGACCCGATCGAAAGATTTCCTCATCGGACCGGATCGGGTTGAAGACCTCCGTTCAGAATTGTCAGAAATATTTTTATAAATTAAATCTGTGTACAATTATAACTTGAAACTGTTATTTTGATTTTCGTAGTTTGATCACAATATATAGAAGAATTGTATGAAACAAATGAAGGATCATAGTTGAACGTAACGAACATTTCGGTTTCTCTTCCATCTGTTGTGTAGAAGTGAAGCGTACCTAAAATATACATTGTTTAAAAGCACACGTGTCTACAGAAATGAATAACCATCTAACCTTAGAAAAACATTTGACACTGCTAGAAAAAAAGAGAAATATTGTTAAAATTTTGCATTTATTGTAGATACGTTCCACTTACGCATTCCAAAAACAATTATACCACATAAACCACACACCACAGCTACAATTCGTGCTTCTAATGATCTTGGAAATATGTCGCCGTATCCCAATGTTGTTAATGTTATCAGAGCTAACCACATTCCATCAAGAATATTTTTTGTGTTTGATTCAGAATTAGAATTATCACAAATGTACAGTGCTGTACCAAATAATAACATGCAGAATGTAACTAGTACGAATAATGTCACTACTTCATTCAAACATAGAGAAATAGCGTTATATAATAATCTCAGATGTGACATTTGTCGAGCTAGACGGTAAATTCGAAATGATTTCATTATCAGTATCCAACCATAGATCGAAAACATGTTCGAAAGTGTTGATGTATTATGTAAATGATATGCGATCAGAGAAAATGCCGATGATACAGTCGTTATTATGTCAATATAATTTAATGGATCAAATTTTAATGTAGACAATGTAGGTGTTGTTATTACGCGAAGAATCAATTCAAATGAAAACCAAACTGTACAGGAAATCTCAATTAAATACGCATGATAAGGTATAATAGGTAAAAACAACCTTTTATTTAAATCTAATCCCAATATGTGTATTATATTTCGTTGTTCAGTAACTGTTGGTAAAATTTCGAAAAGAAATGGATACATTGATGATGTTGTCATTGATATACAGAGCCACGAGACAACCTTTCCATATGTTGTGTCTTCAGGATATGTCAATGCTAGCCATAACCATGCTGTCAAACGTGTGTTAGGTAAGAGACGAACTTCTTTTAATGGCACCATATCTACTTCGATAAATGTTTCTAATAATTTCTAGATTAAACATGTTAAAACGGGAAAATAAAAATGGAGTAATAAGTGACGACTATCAACTTACATCCGATATACCAAAAAATTTCACTTCTTCATAAAATATTTCTGGTTCAATATGCGGTGGACGAATGAGCATGCCGGGGCTGGTATAATAATATAGAATAGCTTCAAATATCGATGGATGCCGATTAAAACGATAAGCTTGAAGTTCTTTATCATAATATTTGTTACGTCGTTCATCATTGCCAAGAACAGTATCAGGATATGTTCGTAACTGAAATAAAGTTCAATCAAGTAATATATTTAATCGGATCAGTCTGACAACATACGTGTCGATTTTGTACGATATATTGTTTCCCGGTTATCAGTATTACTGAGCGATCTTTTTCTTCTTCAGTTAATAACGGATGTAGTGCAACTAATTGTTGTAAATTTAAATTTTCAAGACTATTCATTCTTTGTCGTCAAACGAATACGATTGATTGACTTATAATTACACAGGTTGCCATGGGACTGATAGGTATTAATTAATTCTGATACACTCAACAAATCTCTAGGTCCTCATCGGATGATGAATCAGAGCTCAAATCACATCATTTTTAAAACATTAGACACTTTACGTTTAAATACATAAGGCAGAAATATCTCATATTACAAATTATAAGGGAGACAAGCCACATATCGATCTATTATTAATTAAGAATCGTATACGAAAGATCATTATAAAAACAGGTACAATACTGAACAAGAATTTAAAAGAGAACACATGAAGGGGTAACACAGAATAAGCAGTAATGAATAGAGATCATGTGAAATACTAGGCATCACTTATCCACTTTACCGTGAAAAGATGGCTGTATTTGAAGTGATAACTAAAAGAAATTTTTTGACATTTTTTTTAATACAGCTATCTTTTCGCGATGAAGTGGATAAATACCGATGAATGACCACGAGAAACTAAGAGTTGCCACTATATGCAGCCATATTTGAAATTCATCCAGTCAAAATTATAATTCCAATAAGATTCAAATCTTAATTTGACTTCAGGCTGAAGATTGACAGTCAAATTTTAAATTTGGCTATTAAAATTAGAATCAAGAATCTAATTTGAATTCTGGCTGACAATCGTTAGCCACATTTAAAATCTAGAAAAAAAACTACAACATATGTGTACAACTTTATTGTTCTTCTTTTCTGTTCGCTGTAAAGCGAGAAAAGATGACGGGAGAAAAAGAAAAATCAGCTATTATCTTCCTTTTTCTTTCCATATGTTCTTTTGCTCAAAAAACCTTTCGTAAAAACGTATAACAACATGTCGAACATTTCCTCAAATCTCTCTAGTCATTTCCGGCCACCGAACTCCAACGGTGGCCTGCCGTGTGAAAACTCATCAATTTGTTTTATAGATCCGACAAGTGTCGAAAAGTGGATTTCAGTAGGTTTTTCGAAAATCCACACTTGTCAAAAAAATATTTTTCAGTTAGTTTTCGCTGGTTTTTCGAGCCAATACCACCAACTGAGGTAAAGCAATTTTTCTGCACTACTTTTAGTTTTTGACTAAATACATCCGTTTGATCAAGCCAGTGGTGAGTCAAGTGCATTAGGATACCTGGAGATGTTTTTTATCAACTGAAGTTAGGAAAATGACAAAAAGAACCACTTCTTATTATATTTATTATTCAAAAAATCGCTGAAAAGTCACTGGAAGTGATTTTCGAAACGCTTTATTTGATATTTTCTGTAAGCCACTGTTCTATTTTATCTCAGCTAATCGTATGTGGCAGAGCTCTGTATGGACTCAAATTTTTGAGTCCAGTCCATGGACTAAAAATATCTAGTCCAGTCTGAGTTCATGAAAAACAATTTTTTAAGTCCAGTCCAGTCCAGTCCGAGTCCAATAGATTGAGTAAATAGCCTAATGGACTTTGCAAACCATTAGAGAATTAGATGTTTTTGTCGCGCCGAACCAAATTTGATGAAAATAAGGTAGTATATGCAGATTTTCCCGATGAATCCGACAGGAGGTTCCTTGTAATTTTATTCTGACGTCGACATGATCTACATGATTTTTGCCTAACTTTTGGTTCTCTCATTGGTTAAGAAAAAAAGCGCCAATGATAGAACCAAAACTTAGGCAAAAACCATATAGATCGTGTCAACGTCAGAGAAGAAGTCAGAATAGAATTACAAGGAAACCACTGTCTAATTCATCTGGAAGCTCTACATATACCATCTTATTTTCATCAAATTTCGTTCAGTGCGTCAAAAGCACCTAATTCCCAAATGCTTCTGTATGCTCTAATAAAAAGTAAGTATTAAAAATTATATAAAGGGTGGCCCAGGAGTCCTGTCTTATTCAGTACTTTCTCAATATCTCGGTCAAGGTTGATCGACAAGTCTCAATCGTTTTTTAAAAGAAACCTTATTCAATTCTCTATACAAAACATATTGAACATTTCTTTTATATACTATAAGAATAAAAAATATAAAGGAAATACGGGAAAGCTTCAATATCGATTACTTTCAAACCGAAAGACACATTTTTCAATTTCAGTCCCTTATATTTTGCGAAATGAAAAAAGAGAAAATGACCATTTTATAGTTCTCGGAAAGCTATATCAACTGGCTATATTTAAGACTACTCCTCATAGGTTCAAGCGATCGTAGCAGGATTTTTTTTCTTTTAGCGATTTTATCCAAAATCATTATTTTCTAATCGCAGTTTTGAGACAATTAAGAAGATTTGTGTGATTTGTTCCAAATGACATATTAGGACTTTAGATCTGGTTTATGTTTAACCAAAATGGTTTTTTACTGTTACATCCGAACAGAGAAAGTCGATTAGCCCCGTTTCGTTTCCTGTGCCAAGGCGAAGAAATCAAATTTTCCCTCTTTTTCTACTTTTAGTAAAATCTTTGTTTGTGGCAGAAAAAAGGGCTTGTAGTGAAGTTATGATACAAGAAAAGAAAGCTGATATTGTGGAGCACCCAGAAAATACATTTCGATTCCACTTTGATGCATAGCACCGTGTTCAAAATAAATATTTTTTGGTTGCGCTTTACCTCTGAAAGTAATCGATATTGAAGCTTTCCCGTATTTCCTTTATATTTTTTTATTCTTATCGAATATAAAGAAATGTTCAATATGTTTTGCGTAGAGAATTGAATGAGGTTTCTTTTTAAAAAAGATTGAGACTTGGCGGTCAAATTTGACCAAAATATTGAGAAAATATTGAATGAGACAGGACTTTTGAGCCACCTTTTATATAGTGTCTTTTTAATATTTATTTTTCGTCGTCGTTTTTAAGATTTCGAACAGTCTAATTCATCATCAGAAAAATGTACAGAGAGCTATAAAGAGAGATGTTATTTATACACGAAACTTATACATACTTATAAACGAACATATGAAATAGTCCGTCTGACGGTAGCTAAACTAAAAGGAACACACAATGATATTAACAGACAAGGAAAAGAAATGACGGAATAAAACTAAATTATAAAAAGGACTAGAGAATGAGAGATATGGGTTATTTCATTTTTTATTTTAGTTCTTTGACTGACACATCCTTCTGGGTGTATCTCTAATTCGTCTTGAGCCATTTTTAGAATTTACTTTTATTTTGTTATTTCTTTTTCTTCTCTATTAGTTAGTATTCTAGAATCGCCTTTAACAAAACAAAAACAACTTGTAAACTTGTCGTTTACCGATTTTTCCTCGATTCCAGTCCATCCAAAAATTTTCCGAGTCCATACCAGTCCATGGTCTTGAAAGTTTGAGTCCAGTCCATACGGAGCTCTGGTACTTCCGTACTTTCAGAAAACTTTTGTTAACGAAAGCCTTCCACTTAGTTTACTTGGAATCCTATTCACACTACGATAAATTTTTTCTGAGATACTTAGCGGGGAGAGAGAGCTATTCAAAATCGCTAAACCTGAGACTTAGTTCAATTGAGCGTTAACGCTTTAGTTTTTCTCCTGCAGCACGTCTATTAAATAAAAATATTATATATTGGGTTTTATTATTACGTCAACAAGCAGTTAGCAATGAAATTTTATTTTTAATTTTTTTGTAAATTTTTTTCCTTCTGTGCGCATTTATCATTTATTTGTAACTGATTTGGTTATGAAAGTAGACTGAACACAATTTTCTGCTAATATCAGCAGAAAAAAAATAATGAAGACTTTGTCAAATACAGAAATTTGAACAAACGAAATGAAAATCAGAGAAATAAAAAGCATGACAAGTTTACAGTTCAATTCATCTATTAGTAGTGAGACGTTTATTATCTTAACGAAAGACAACATTTAACGTCTTTGTATGAGGTCAGGTTCCTTTTCTATTTTTTAGAACATACTGGCTTGATAGTCTGGTATTGTAAACTGGTATTCTGTCATCTAGTTGTATGAATTATTTTTATACTTGGATGTTAAAATAACTTACACCACTATTTGCTGATACATTCCTGCCATGTAAACAAATATATGTAATGGACACACAAATAAACATTATAAACTGAAAACAATAACAAAAAGAGAATAAATTTCTCTAATACAAAAATTAAAATATTGTCAAAATATAACAAAAATAAATAGATTTATATTTTTAAAGAGGTAATAGAAAACACAGATGTAAAATAAAAGTGTCGCCAAAAATGAGCTAGCTGTATTGCTCATACTTTTTATTCTTCGATAGATCCTATCAACAGACATTTTCTCGAAGATGATCAAAAATTTAAATTCCGTTGCACTAAAATCGGCGATCATGATTTTTCGTCATCCGGATTAAATATAGGATTTGTTGAACCAAATGACTCATCTCTCTCATTGAACGCTTCAATATTTACGACATGTTGAGAGGAGGACACTGACGATAGTGTGAGATTGTGATGATCATCATTACAGACGTATAATGACGGTTGATAATATGGATTATTTACGGTAGCTGATATCGATGGTATTATTCGAGAGTTATTGATATCGTTATCTTGTATTTGATGAATCCGTGCAAATGGTAGCGCCAAATCGTTTATGCGATTGGATGTGGCTGTTGTAGGAAATGTGTAGGAAATATCAGTTCCTGAACTATTGCTCACGGTTGAAATGATACTCAAATGAGCTTCGCGAGGAATAGATACGCGATAAGCTGTTAGTATATCGAGATTGCATAGTGGACAATGTCTCTTATCTAAGAGCCACGGATCAACGCAGTCTTGATGAAACGCATGTCCACATACTAGAAAAAGAATAACAGTCACAGTTAGCAGGTTGCACAAAAAGAATTATAGTGCTAGTATTTTCAAATTTTCTCCCCTTTCCTCCACTTGATCGAGATATCTTTTTATCAAAAGATGCCTCATCAAATTCTCTACAAAACCAAGGGTGGTATAATTTAAAAGTGGTTTTAGGTATCTCCGAAAAAAGATGAAGGGTAAAGACATTCAAATAGCAGTCGATCTATCACCTTCTCCAGGTCGTCCACACACAAATCGAACAAGAGCAAACATCTCAAAGGTTAAACAGCGCTTGGGTTGCATAAAACGGATGTCAACAAGAAAATTGACCGTTGAAATGAAAATCTCAAGAAGGAGCATCCAGCGAATATTGCACACCGATCTTGGCTGTTTCGCATACAAGAAGGTCACGGGAACAGCGATCTCTGATCTTCAGAAAAAGAAGAAAGTATAGTTTGCAAACTGGGTGTTAAACATCTTCACCAAAGATGACACGAAAAAGTGGCTTTTTTCCGATGGAAAGCTGTTTTGATTTGGATGGGGTGTACAATGCTCAGAAAGAATCGGGTATGGGCAATCAACCGTTGAGAAGCTGACAAGAAGAGTGATGTGAAGCAGAAAACTAAGTTTCCAACGAAAGTGATGGTGTGGTTTAGTTCATGTAGCGACGACCTACCAATACCGGTCATTTTGAACAATAGAACAGTGAATGCAGACAGATACGTCAGGGAAGTCCCTCCAGTAGCTCTCCGATGTAGAGAAGTAAAAATATAAAAATATGTAGTGGAGTAATTAAACGTATCAACAGGATGGGGTCAGGCCACATACAAACCAGTGGAGTCAAAAATAGTATGCCGATCATGTCCCCTACGTTTGTGCCAAAAACTGGTGGCTATCAAATTCACCCGGCTTGAACCCGTTAGACTACAGCATATGGAACGAACTGGCTCAAGCTATGAACTGGGAACGGGTCAATACAAAAGCAACGTTGATCGACGAATTAAAACATACTGTCAATAAAGTTAAAAAAGAAAACATTTTACATTCTGTACTTGATTTCATCATACGATTGCGTCTCATTCAAAAAAATGGAGAAGACTATATTCGTTGAATAAATTACACCGGCTTGTAGAGAATTTGATGGGGGAGTCTTTTCATTTCACGTCAATTCACTTCAAAAGAGTCCAACTTCACTTTCTTTCTCAACTAGTTTAGTTGATCTAACACCACCGTTTTGAGATACAGTTGCCTCATGGCAAATGCTGATTATTCACGTCGGGCGAATATACATCTGAGCTAAAAGTTCTAACATACATCACTATAAACAATGTGTTCTCTAAAAAGAAAAAGCGTAGACTAGAGAAGTCTTAGAAACAAGTTTACAAGAAAGGTTTTTGGAAATGACTCCTAAACCGAAAATGGTTTAGGAATGTCCTTGAGTAGCCGACTAGCTTTAGCCGGATTTTTAGTAAACTTATAGAGTTTGGTAGCCATTTGATTTACAATCACGATGTGCCTATTACTTTCATTA
Source organism: Didymodactylos carnosus (assembly GCA_905250885.1). Taxonomy (NCBI): domain Eukaryota; kingdom Metazoa; phylum Rotifera; class Eurotatoria; order Philodinida; family Philodinidae; genus Didymodactylos; species Didymodactylos carnosus. Next base: position 13,018 of record CAJNOQ010000740.1, read on the forward strand.
GTTTGTAATACTTCAACATTTCATCATGATGACATAAAATGACGCTTTTTCTCTCTTAACTTCAGAACATTTAAGTCTCTCTAGTTCAACATAGTTGAAACTGATATCTGTTAATGAACTTACCAAGTTGTCTTAGAATATTGCCAGTTTTTATTGAATCTAGGCATATTACACATATTTGTTCCGTAGATGGATCTTCGTTAACTGAGAGTAATGGTATTTTATTTAAAACTGTTTTTGCTGCTTTTTTTAACCGTTGCTGAAAACGATCTTTAGCCGTGCGCGTTCTTCTTCTTTGACAATAATAAAATAGTAGCCATGATAAACAAAGACATATTAATATACAAACTGAAGCTGCTACGAAAATTGTCGCTTGTTTACTACTGAGAAATATATCACGATTTAAGTCATCATTTCTCGTCGGTTCAATTGTTATATTTAGTTTTGCTCGTCTATCGATTGCGAGATATAAAAGATTTTGGCCTAATGAACGTTGTATATAAACTGCTAGCATATCCGAACAATTTTGAATCATATCATATAACTTGTTGTCGTTCTCAAATGGATCATAAATAAGTACAGCTTTAAATAGAAAAAGAATAATGTCTTAATATTTGAGATAAATAATACAATTATTTACCTTGTGCACCATAATTTTTCGCTCGCTGAATTTTTGTTGTAAACGAACAATCTCCACCTCGCGTTATTATTGCAATCCATGGAGGATTCACAGAGGGAGTAAGTGTTGGTAACGGATCTTTACATGCGTCATGAGAATTTGAAGAAGAAATCAATACATAAACCGGACCATTAACATTTTTCACTTTTCCAGTCGATGATACGAGGCCACTAATTATACGTTCACTTGTACGATTTGTATAAGAATTAGGTATAAAATATTCATACTCCAATAAAACGTTGATGGTCAACGATGATGTCGATGTAATGCAAGATGTTAAAAGTATAAAAAGTAGTATAAAAGATATTTCCATTGCAAAAATTTCGACTAAATTAGATAAATGGCGTCATCAATCAGCTGTCTAACTTGATACAAGAAGAATATGTAAAATATTATTAAAAATTCAAGTAGAAAAAAAGAAATAGGAGTTTTTATTAAGTACAACATATATACATTCTATAATCATGATTTTAAAGTTATGTCTTTTTTTGCAATTGTATATGTAATACGAAAAATTATTACTCTTACTAGGAGTAAAAAGAGGAACAACCTACAGTTTAATTTATTAATCTTTGTAAAAAATAGCAGTTCTCTGATAACTGATATTCAAAAGAATTTTAATGAAACGAGCTGTGAATATAAATAATAAAAATGAATTGGATCAAGCATATAGGAAAAAAGTTCAGTTTACACATTTCTATTATATAGTTACACTACTAGGCTTTTCGTGTAATATTAAAATAGGCTACCTTTCATTTCCGTTAAAACTTGAATAGTAAAAAAATCTATAAATTTTTTCATGTATAAGAGAAAGAAAGAGAGAGAGGAGAGAGGAGAGGGGAGAGGGAGATAAGTTTCTGAGAGAAAAATTATAAAGACATTAAGTCCTCATGAGTGTTATGACGCATAGGCATATCCTAAAAAAGTAAAGAAAGAGTGGAAGAAATGAACATAGTCTCAACAAAATATTCTCGTGATAACCTTGATGAAAAACAATGGCTATTTAATTCAAAGACGCATACGCCACACAGATGGTGTTCTTGCGTAAATTCTGCTGGTATAAAAGATTTTTTTTTCTTTTTCTTAAGATGTATAAAAAGAAATTTCATATTATAACGTCGATCTAGAAGTTTGAATGACAATACATAACATTTTTAATTTGCTACGAAAGCAAATGAAATCGTTCTTTTCTAAAGAGAAAAATCAGCAACTGTCAACGAGATCCTTTTCACTGAAAACGGCATTGTTCAAGTGAAAAAATATCGAGAACAATTTAATACCTCTTTCGTACGTTCTCTATTTTTCAAGATTCTCTTATGACCGTAAACTATTAAACTATAATATAATTTGTGTTATATGTTAATTGAATTTCGCTTAATCTGCTCATTGTATTTTATTCTTAATGAGCACAATTTTTCTTTGCGTGAATAATCTATAAGTATATATATATATATATATATATATATATATATATATATATATTCATGTTTGTGTTTATACAAACATAAAACTAAGAGATGTGATATACACACTCACATATGCAATATTTCGATGTGGCTCATTATGCCTGATTAATTTAGTTGTACAAATACTCAAGACATGTACAACTTTTAGATAAGTAACCGCCCGTTTTTATTTACTGTATGAATATGGAATTTATTGTACAAATTAGAAGATAGATCTGTATCATATATGACACGGTGGTTATTCTAATATGTAATGATGGCGTGTTCATAATCGTGTCTCTACAAATACAGTATCGAAATTTACTATTCTAATAGATTTTTTAATAAAATTTGATAATTTTTACTTTCGACAATGGATAATTGAAGAGAGTAGGAACAATATAGATCAAACGATAATTTCATCATTTAACTTTTTCTCAATATACAAATACTGCAGTAGAAAGACTATTGATCAACAAATAGATTGATTAAATAATTAATAATTATTTACGGTATAAACGATCTTGTGAAAGTTTCTTATAACTAAGACGTTGATTTTTTGATATTTTTTCCAAAATCGAATGATATCTGTTAATCCAAGATCTTAGTTTACAGGAAATTTTATTCGAGGACAATTATAAAAGTTTTATCCACTTAACAAAAAAAATAGTTTTCTCTTCATCTTGTAATATTTTTTGGAATTTGCATGTGTGTGCGTATCGTATCTATCGTGAAGCATGAAGAAAAAATTTTCTTCTTTTTTAACATCCTATATTTTTTTATTTTTTTTTTTTCTATCAAGAACAAGAAAAGTAATGCTGTGAAACGGAAGTAATTGGAAATTTGTATGTGTATTTTCTTTTTAATGTCTGAAAATATTTAAATGAGAGATAAAAAGTTGTTGTGATATTATTATTATTTTTAGAGGTGAAAGATAAGGCGTCAGTCAAGGTTGTCTATCTCAGTAAGTGTAACAATTCAAAAATTAGCAACAGAATATTCAATCACTTTTTTTATTATCATTTTGTTTTGTATATCTCTGTTGTTATATACACATCATCATATTTTCAAGAAATGCTCATGTTTCTTTATTTGCTAGCGTATCGATTACTCTTTTGATCTGAGTAAGATCGGGAATAATCTAATAGTTTGAGGCACATAGTATATTTAATAATAACTGTGTGTCATTTCATGAAAAATAACCTTGAATAACTAAAGTAGCTATGAAAACTGAAAAGCTCTTATAAATACCTAATAATTCCAAAAATATCTGTAAACTCTAACACTTAAGTATTAATGAACAAAGAATTTCACGTGAGAACATATGAATACTCTTAATTTGTTATAAGAACTTGTTTCATTACTATTTTTAACTAATAATTTGAGTATTCATGCGTAAGCATATTTACTAAGATATAGAATGAAATTTGATCATTACTGGAAAAGAAAACCAATAAAGTTTTACTGTACTAAGATATTTTTTCAGCACGAAAAATGGCGTATGTAGTTAGTCGTGTGTACACATGATCTTTAAATGTATCTATTTGAGTTCAAAGACGTAGAATATTTTCCATACATTCTAACATTGAAAATGCATTTTCGTAGACGACGTGAAACATCTGAATACGTGAGCTTTTTTAACTCGAAGGTTATGTCTAATCAGAAAAATTGATCTGACTTTTAACGCTATAAACACAAACAAGCATGTAACTGAAAATTTTTACGCTTCTGACTTGAACATAGAAAGTGTCTCGTTTACTTCAACGAACACATTAGTCTAGTAAAGAAGTTTAATTTTTACCTGCAGTAAAATTTGAACTTAAACGTTAGTTGTTAGCACGTTTATCAATTTTTTTTAGCGATGATGGTTATAGACATTGATCGATAAACCTATTAATACTGGTAGATTGAGTAATTGTTGAACAATCGATAATAAAAAAAAAAGAAGAACGTATTCATTCATTCTCCTTTTCTTTAACATGATGACAATATCTCTCTCTATATGTTATAAACAACGAACGATAGATTTTTTTTTTATAAACACGAAAATATTGGTATTTTACTTATATTACTTTTTTCTATTGTTCATGTTGTTTATGTTGTTGTCTCTTTCTCTCTCGTCTTCTTCTTTTTTTTTTTTATGTTTCTTACGGGTGCTCATATATATATATATATATGTCGTCCTTTTATTCCTATAATATCTATCGTATTTACAAAAAGAAAAAAATTATTTCGTTGCGCACATATATCTTTTCGTCTATATGAACGTTCATAAAAAAAAAATTTTCATAAATGATAAGATCCACATCTTCTCTACTTGGCCAAAAAAAAAGAAAAATTGTGCCTTTTCTTACTATATTAACGACAATCTTTTTACTTTTTGACAAAGAAACCTTGTCTACAATCGGAGCTTCAAACGTAGAGTTTTTGTAACTCCCTTCATTTTGAATCAAAAAAGAGTTGATGCATCGATTTAACAACTCTTGCTACGATAAAGATTAATCAGCTCTTTCTATTTACTAAAAAAATTTGAACTCAGAATTTTCTCGAATTTTTGACTATTTCTAGGAAATATATTGACGATTAACCAATAGTAACAGTTTTATGTAACTCGAGAAAGACAAAAACAAAATGACATTAGTGTGAGTGTGTCTTATCAATTGAGTAATAATATATACGTGTATGTATATGTGTATGTAATATAACTGATTAATAACGTAGATATACGCCTATAATTGAAGGTCAACATGTGTAAGACAAGCTAGAGCACCAGATAAGTTTTTTTTGACTAACACACACACGTTAAGACCGATATCATTGAAAAAAGTTGATGGATGTAGAAGTCTTTTTATTAATGAAAAAAAATAAATAAATGAATGTCGGTATGTATCTAAAATAGTAACTATAGACATAAACTTCGCAAAAATATAAAAAAAGAGTTATAATCTTTCTTATAGAAAAGATTTTCTTGAGATGTATGAATTATTATACTGTCTGGAGCTTGTCACGCACGAAATCTTTTCTCTTTTTAATAGTACTAATTTTAAGTCTGTTATGCGTGTGTACAAAAAGTATATAAAACTAGTCTCCACTTCTACGTCTACACTCGAGTAGACAAACGGAATGAAAACATGATGACGTCCGATCATCACAATGAAGATTTGAAATTATGTCATGTGATTACAAACTCTAACCTTCAAAGCATAGAAATCCAAGAGGCTATCTTTTACTATCAAGTTTAATTTATTTACAGCATCGAAGATATTATTATACAAGCATTATTTTACAGAAATGTATGATGTATCTAAGCAACTTTTAATGCTCGGTGTGTGGAACATATGTAGAATCTCACGTAAATATGAGACAGACCAAATAGAGATATGATGATGGTGAATTGAATGACATGCGTTTTTAAGGAAAAAAGACTAATGTCTGTCTATAGTGATGCAACACACCTTTCTCAAAGTTGATAATTATTGCATAAAAATTCTGATACATATGCTCACTTCTGTCTTTTTTTCTCATTTATTCGTGAATCTTTCAAATATGCAGTATGAATATAACACAGACGATAGAATACGTACTAAAATTATCATATTTCTTTGAATTATTAAATTATGACATCTCATATTCGACGTTACGAATTCAGCTAACTTTTTTCTTTTACATCTTGTTTAATTCAGTATGACAAACATTTGAACTTTTTAAAACGCCGAAGAGATGAAACAAAATAAAATAAAATTTTCAAGGTTATCTCAACAGAAACCAAAAAAGTCAAGAACATGATTATTTATAGAACAAAAAAAAAGAAAAAAGAAGACACTCTTAACAAAAATTAAAAAAAAAAACTGAGATCTGTCACTTTCACTAGGATTGTAGAATAAAATTAATTCGAATGTAGTTATTCATATTAAAAATCATTGAATATATACGGATTATGATTTATTCAGAAAAAAAACAGGTAAAAATTTCTTTTAGACAAGCAAGCTGTAATTTCATAATGTAATAGTTTCGTCCAGTAGTTAAGAAATGACTGTCGAATGGTATTATTCTGCATAAATATTGCGTATGACACAAAGTTTAATCTAGAAATTCCTCTCACCACGTACATTACCGTTGTCATTTTTTTCATCACTTTCGAATGTGTTCTCGTCTAAAGACTAATATCTAACAATGCTATCGTTTACTATTCTCTTTTGTTCTTATTAATATAATTAGTCCTATTACCATTCTCTTTAGTCTCACAATATGAATAAGGCAAAATCAGAAATATGTAGTTTTATCATGTTTAACAAATATGTTTGTCGAAATACGAAACAATCATGCACTTTCTCGTCAATTAAATAATATTTCAATCATGCAAGTATTTAGTCTATACAGTTGGCGTTTGACACAAATAAAAGTTCCACTATAACTTCATCTTTCATGTCTACAATACATAAACATCACGTATTTTTCTCTTTTTCTCTTTTTTGTTCTAGTTAAAACCTAATTTAACAGTTTGACATGACAAAAAATGACGTGTCGGATATAGTGTATGTCTGCATTATTATTATCATTATTATCATCATCGGTACTAACAACTAACTATATAGTGATTGCGTATATATCTATTGAATAAATGTAGATTATAAATTTCAATCAAAAAGTACAATATTAAAAACGGTAGTAGCTTGACTATATTGACTCAATGTCTGTCTAGCTGCTGTGCATATCTCTCTTAAAGGAGAACGATGATGATTTTTATTGTTAAAGGACAAAAAAAGAATTAAAATGATATGTCACAGCTGATGGAAGGATTTACATACTATTCAAGATCATTTATCTTTCTTTTTTTGTTTCTATGTGTGTATGTATGTATGTATGTATGTTATTAAATGCACAATGAAACAAAGACCAACATATTTGCATTAATGCTAATAAACTCATCTTATCGTAGACGATATATGCAAATCATTCGTTGTACCCAAACTAACCATCATATCAGACAACAAACATTCAGTTTTGATCAAATTCTTGTATTTTCAACAATCATCTAAACTAGCATTTATTTTTTCTAGTAAAGTTAATTTTCTGTGACATCGTTTATAACATTTAGTTTTGTTCAAAATATTGTTTTCTTTACGTTATATCTACTTTCTTTATTATTGAGTATTTTTTATTTTGTCTAGTATAGATCTTCTAAGCCATTATATATTATATTTAACATTTTAGAATTGAAGTTCAGATCAAATAGTATAATTTTGTTTTCTTGTATTGAAGCAAAATAATGTTTAACGAATAATACCTCAAAACAAAAAGAACAGAAAAAATAATTAAACTTTGTAGAAAAGTCACCGTTCATAAAGATAATCGAATACTCTGCGTTATAATAATACGATGAGTTTATGATTCACGTCAAACAATCATTGTCACTGAAGATCACTTCATTTAATGTTTCCTGCTGCTACAGTAGTGGATAAATGTATCACATCACCTTTTACTCCAAGAACCATGGTAGCTTTTGCCTGGATATACTATTTTGATCTCATACTGATCACCTAGCAGGTTCCAATCTGTTTGGCTGTATATTTCTTGAGACATACTACTTTACTTTTTTCATCATTAAAACATGAATAAATTTTGAGCTAAGCAAGATAAGCACTTTATTGGGCGGTAAAATGCAGCGATGGCTATCGGCTAACTCCCGTTGAAGAAGCATACCTAGCAGTTCGGTTAAAACTTAAAATCGGCTAGCTAAAGTGCTATTTTCTCGTATTAAGTCTAAATTAAGTATTGGATGAATCAAGACTAAGGTTAAACGCAGATTCAAGGAAAGAAAATCTTACTAGAAAAATAAACTCAATTGTCATCAAGTACTTCTTTTCGGATGATAGTGTGCATCAATGTGCACATTATAGTATACTTGCAATATTTCAGATGTCTCTTTGACTATGTCTTGCTTCTCATGAGAGAAACGGCAAATGATTGTGGCAAGATAATGTGGGACCGACACCGATCAGTATCGCACTTTAATTAATACAAAATGAAGTAAAAGCAACTATAAAAAGCTAGTTAATTACTAAATAAGTTCTATACGACGCTGCCAAATGTCAGTACGGCACTGTCATTTGCCATCAAAAGTGCCATATTTTTTTGAAAATTTTATACTTCTAGGCGAACATAAAGGTTTCGTAGTCGACGTACGAAACCCAAAAGGGATTCATACGAAATCTAAAACAGTTTCAAAATGGTGCACTTTTCTATACCCTTTTAGGTTTCGTAATAAACCTATTTTTTTAAGAGAGTAGTAATGGCTAGAGAATAAACCTGTCCCGAGGATTCAAGACAAACGGATTTATTTGGCGTTTTTGGTATCGTTTTTCCTAAAAAACTCAATTTTTTCAGTTTTATCAACTTTTTTCTCTTTTTCAATGCCTTTAAAATTTCTTCGCATACATAATCATATAGGGCAGAGTATTCTTTTTACAATCAAAGGTCTCCTAAACTTTCCAATGTTTTTCGCGATGCGAGTATTACCGTAAATGCTGTGAAACAAGTGTCCCATGTTACCTATAAGGCTCAGAACACTATAGTTCAAACTACAGTACACTTCAATCCCATCGAAACCTCATCCATTCGGGCCAGAAATTTTACCACAGTTATCTGGAACGATACTTCATAGCTTAAATCTTTGTTTTTCAGTTTCTGATGTCCGAGCTATAGGAAATCAAAAGTCATACTTTACCATAAGATATGTTGTTTTTTTCTCACTCAAAAAGGAAAAGTTGAAAAAACAAAAAGACGTTTGAGGGGGTCCGGATCACTTGGCCGACCATAAATTTGGACTCACCCGAACTATCGCTTCCACCTTTGCCAACAAGGCGACGATAAAGGGATAACTTTAAGGCTAGTTCGATCTATGTTAATCGCAAGTTAATCGCCGTAAATATTTTCTACCGAGAAAAAGAGTGGCGGTAGAAGAGACGATTTTTTATTGATATTAAAAATATCAAAGTATGAGTGATGTATATTTATTTAGTTATATTCGTTTTATTGAAAAGGATTATACAAAGGAGGATCACATTCAAAATTCGTAATAATTTTCGACGAAAACATAGACCCATGCTTTTGTGTAAGTATAGTCAGCAACGAGTGTACCTCTTATGATGAAGAGAGAGATTGTTGATCACTCAGGTCATCAGCAGGATAATAATACGACAAAAAGCAGAAATTAGGAGTTGCTTCTGTAATTAAGCCGTACTTGGCAGCAGCAGTGGCAGAGTTCCTACAATTTCAGAATTCTACTGCTATACAGCAGAATTGAACAATGATGTCTACGTGCTTCTAAATATTCAATTCTATTACGATCTAAGTACAATTCTATTCCAATTCTGCTGTAAAAATATTCAGTTCTGCTTAACTTGATTCGTCTACTTACTTTTCCAATGATGAGACAGAATTGAATATTTAGAAATACGTAGACCGACCATGTTAAGCAGAATTGAATATTTTCACAGCAGAATTGAAATAGAATTGAACTTTAATTTCTCATCAACTCAGGACCTTTATCCAATTCTATTTCAATTGCTGGAGCTAAGTTCAATTCTATTGAATTGTACTTGGATCGTAATAGAATTGAATGTTTAGAAGCACGTAGACAGCGTTCTTCAATTCTGCTGGAACTAAGTTCAATTCTATTTCAATTCTGCTGTGAAAATATTCAATTCTACTTAACTTGGTCGGTCTACGTACTTCTGAACATTCAGTTCTATCTTATCATTCTTCAATTCTATATAATTGGATAAAGATTCTATTTCAATCTATTTCTACAATTCTATTTCAATTCTGCTGTAAAAATATTCAATTCTGCTTAACTTGATCGGTCTACATACTTTTAAACATTCAATTCTGTCTCATCATTGGAAAAGTAAGTAGACGAATCAAGTTAAACAGAATTGAATATTTTTACAGCAGAACTGGAATAGAATTGTACTTAGATCGTAATAGAATTGAATGTTTAGAAGTACGTAGACATCATTGTTCAATTCTGCTGGATCCATATTCAATTCTGCTGTATAGGAGTAGAATTCTAGAACCGTAGGAACTCTGCCATCCCTCTTTCGCAAATTAACAAACGAATGATCAATTTGATTTGTTAAAGTGACTTAATCAATATAGCGAAGTTTTATAGACTATTCATAAGTCTTAACGTTAGATACTCCGGGATCGATAGCCCCAAAGTACACATGCTGTTCGACATATAAAACTACTCTCTAAAAAGAAAAAGAACCAAAGAAGGGTATGTCCATATCGTGATATACTTTTTTCAATCTCTAAGTAACAAATGCAGATACCCTCTTTTTTTTGGTTTTTGTGAAATTATAAATACTCTAAAAGAAATCTTACAAAATCAAAACAGTACACTGAAATACCAAAATGGCACTGTAAAATACGGTTAAGGGTATTCTAATTCCACAGAACCAAAAAAAGAAGGCATCTGTATTTCTTACTCAGAGATAGAAAAAAGATATAAACTGTTATAACTAACTATTATAAACTGTTATAACCATTATCAACTACCACCCTTTGTTCCCACAATCTAATTCGCCCGTTTTACACAATGTACATGCGAATGTTGATTCCTTAGCACCTTGCTTTAACTATCGTCTCATAGGGACTTCATCTATTGTTTTCTGTTACCACGAGTGATTGAATTTTGTTATATGACGGCATTGATAAAAAAATTTAAATTTAGAATTCTGGTATTTTTGCTAAAAGATTCCAGAAAAAGAGGAAAATTAACTCAAAAAGAGGAGAAAGAGGAGAGGTCTTGGATTAAAGAGGAAAGCAGAGGAAAAGAAGAGCATTACGGACCCAGTTATAAACGGGCAACAAGTCCAATAGTGTAAAGTCTTTCACTTTTTAAAATAAAATCAGTCCGAGAACTTTTTGAACGCCCTACGTATATCGTTTAATTTACCTTCGCGTCATTTCACAGCTACAATTATTTATCGAAGAGAATATAATGTATTTTTTAAGAATAACTTGTAACATGTCACAATTTTCCTGTAAGGAAAATTTGAATTTGAAGGTTCTACGCATTCTAATTTATCATTAACTCAGGACCTTTTCCATATTAAATTCAAAATTATTTAGCGTGTATTGCTGCGTTCACATAGTCCATTTTATTTTTTGTAAAAAAATTTTAACAACAACGTAAAAAAAGAAATACACAAGGTATGGTTTTTCAGTAATTCATCCATACTTCCGATTAAAAATACAGGAGTCATTTTGTATACAAGCTGCATACAAAAGTTACAAGTAACAACACTCTAGTATCTGACAGTGGAAACATAAGAGACGTCGCACTACCACAAAAATGAGAGAGAGAGAATAATAAAATAAAATCGTCGATATGTCTCGATGAAACGGAGTAAGACAAACGATGGTTCAGGTTACGCAATAAAAGTTCGGAGCTAGATCCTCATACATGTAATAGAGAATAAAAACAGTCGATATCATTTGTTCACAGAATAATATTAAAAAAAAGGAAAAACGATTATCAGTTCAATATGGGCGAAAAACCCACACTCTAAAATAACGACGACGGCAAGAAGACAAACCAATACCCACCATGTACACAGTATTTTTAGCAAAATGAATCACCGTATGTTCAAAATAGACAAACAAGTTCACAAAATAACATATAAGAGTCAAAAAAGGTACTTTCATGTGTAAAGAGAAATTTCGTAATAAATACATAAAAAAATTCAAAATTATCAACACATAGAATATATTCAATTAAACATTAGCCGGATTTTCGTGCAATGCTGTAGAACGTAAATAATGAGGAGGTAGCATGATGAACGTACATTTAGGTGTTTGCTGTTGTTGTTGATCGATATTATGACTATAAGATGTATAATGAATTGGTTGAACAGTGAATGTCGATGGATAGGCAGATTTCACATTGTGCTGATTTCTATTATTATTGTAATAAATAGATTGTATTGACCGATGATGGGCATGAGTAGATACTGGGTGACGCAATGATTGTGTACCATTTTGAAATTGAATGGGTAATGGTAGATGTTGTTGATGTTTTTGTCCGACTGACGACAATGTTAACGAAGCAAATTGTGGTGATGGACGATATGGTATATTATCCTGATTATCAATATTATGATAGGACGATGATATTTTTTTTAGTGGTGGTTGTACGGCACTCTTTGAACATTGATTCAAGGTATCACGTTGTGGTAGTAATGCATTGCTTTTTGGATTAAAATCTAATGCTGTTGTTATCACCGTATTGTTTGACTTTTCATTGGAACAAGCAGGCGGAGAAAAATGATCAACAAGATTAACATGCTGCTGTGATATTATTTGACATTGATTATCAAAACGATAAGGCTCATAACCTGACGATACTGTCTTATTTCGATCCGATATTATATTATTCGATGTAGACAATTGTTGTAGTTGGTGTAAATTTTCGAATGTTGTTAACGGTTTTATTTCGAATGAAGAGATAGGATATGAAAGATTCATCGATCGATCGTGTAAAGTAGTATCCGACTATAATTATGCAAAGAAAATTGTTGTAAAAATGCTATCCTGATTGCAGCATCTATTATTTGGAAAATATTAAAGTACTCAATATTAAGACAATTAACATCATTACATCCGACCTTTATTCATATATTATCCTTTTATTTTGTAATTTTTCAACTAAATCTCGTAAATGTAATTACTTTTTATGATCTTTTTCAGCTGGGAATGCTTAATTCTCTTGAACAACGATCATGTTCGTACAATTGTTTGAACGTTTCTTCTTGACGATGTTGTTCCAGTAAGATCTATTAGGTAGCACGAGATAGATTGCGATATAGATCGTGCTACCAACAACGTAATAGATCGTACTGAAAATACTCATTACTACGATAAATTCTTTTTCCTTTCGTAACTGTGTCAGTAAAACTTTGAACAATCACTTTGCTTACTATTTTTGTTTTTGAAGACAATGTTGATGTCGAATCTTGTCTTGTACTAAATGGTGCTGGTGGAGGGAGAAAAGATGGCGTAATTTGATTCTCGTCATTTGAGGAGGTGACTGGAAAAGCCATAGGATGTTTTGGCAATAAATTTTGTTGACAAGGAAGCGGATTTGATCTAAGGGAAATAATTGTTCAAGAAACTGAGTTTCAGGCTCAACATTGTCTTTTTTTACCTTTCCTCTTCAGCAGATCGAGGCTCATGCAATAGATCAACATTTGAATTTGTTTTTTCAGTTTTGTCTTTTCTCTTTGTTCTTAAATAAATAAAACAAAGACATATTAAATAAACCGTGCGAGATACTGAGAATAGATGATCATGGGACGCCTTTTTATCATCTTGGGGAGAGATGGGACCACAGTACCAGGGATAGACCTCGAAAGAAACCAAAATGACTTCTGCACTTTTCTATGATGCCATTCAATAGCAAACACATATACTTGCCGTAAGAAAAGATTTGTAAAACGAAAACGTTGTTTATCTTTGTTCGATTTATCGTGATCAATTGATTCGGTAGGAGATTCTAATTAGAGAAAACGATAATTAAAACAATATTATACATATTCATTGTACCTACCATCTTCTAAAGGATTACCATATGATTTATCCACGGCTTGACGAAAACTCTCGTTGCACGCACGACTACGAAGATGTGCTTGACGTTTATATTCGTCGTCAGAGGTTGTTAAATTATTTTTTCTAATTTGTTGTTCATTTTTAACTAATGTGTGAATACTTTCCAAGGAGTTTGCACGGGCTAAACCACCAACACCATTGTTAGTACTTGGTGGTGTTATAGGTAATACACGCGTTGCTTGTTCTCAAAAAATAACAGAGAGAAGAGAAAATGGTGGTTTTTAGATCATCAAAAAACAGATAATTCATACAAGACAGTAGCCTAAAGGTAACTGCTCTTTGTAAACGTAAGGCTGTTAGTAAAATCTTGAACATTGCTTAAATCATATCTAATAGTATACTGCAAGCATTAATTTCAAGCGATGTATCTCGAGCAATGCTTACTTCTGTCTCCTTGGTGAGTCTCATGAAATGAACGTTGTTTCCAGTGTAATGCCTGTTGATTCGGTTGATGACTAAGACGACGTTTTTCAGATATACTTTGACGAAATGCCGTTTCACGTTCGAATGGGTTGTTACTAAAAAAACGGGGATTATTTTTAAATAACAGCGGAGCGATAAAATTACTTCATCTTACTTTTGAGTACCATTCTCACTGTTATCATGCATTCGATCATTGTTGTTTGGGATACTGGGAATTTTAAAGTCATTAGAGGAAACACTGGATGGTAGTTTTGGTTCTAGTATTATAGACAGAAAGAGAATCTTATGAAAATTTCATTTGCCTAATATTCAGTCATACCTCGGTGTTGTTGCGGATAGTCTGAAACAACATGATGATGATACTGTTGTTGATTAAAATTTGGTGTATTTTTTGATGGGGATCTACTTGATCGATTAGTAACTGTTGAAAACGATGACCGTGGACTAGAAGAGCGATTATCAATTTCTGTTACTTTATTTGATTCAGATCGATTCGATTGAGCTTTTAAATAGATAAAAAATATCATATCGTTGCGCCTCCGTGTATTTGAGATAAAACAATTTCAGAAAGAACTAAGTAAAAGAAAAAAAACCTTACCTGTGTATTGTTGTTGTTGTGATTGTTTGATATACCGAAACGAATGTAATAGCGATGGAACAAATGCTGTTAGGTCTAATTCGTTTTCATTCAATTTAATATCGGTTGATAAAGATGGCTGATTAACAGCTGATGACGTTAGAGACGGCAAATCTGTTTCTCTAATACAACCCTTATTATTCTCATTGCTGCTTTTACTAGTGTTGATTATTTGATACGAATCCTTGTTCTTGGTGTTTTCATCCTCACGATTTTCCACGAGTTCGTGCTGTGAGCGTGATATTGTCACTTTGATATGACCAGGTATGATTTCATGTCGGACTGCATCATGCAATATTTCAGCTGCCTCTAAATTAGGTGTGTTTATTAGCGACGATTCATTAATTATCAATAATTGATCATTCGGTAGAAGCCGTCCGTCCTTAATAATAAAAAATACCAATTGTTTGTCTCAAAAGAAGAATTGTTGCTTACTCTTGAAGCGGCTCCACCCATTAAAATGGTTTTTACATAGATTCCTAAATCAATCGATTGCCCGTCTATGATAGACGTTTTTCCTTTAAGTGTGATGCCTAATCCAGCTGAAGAGGTATCATTCAATGGTATATCATATGTAAATATCTGAGATTTTGATGATGATATTGGTGATTGCTGTAGATTTTGATGATCCACAATCTAACAATTGAAAAAATCAAAAAAATAGAATTTGAATTGTTATTTGTGAAAACGTAAGTTACCAGATCATGAGGCAATGAACCGTCACGTTGTCTTGATATAATTAATTCAACAGTTTCACCAATACGAGTTTCTCGCAATAGACCGACAGTATCTTGTAAACTCACATTTGTAACATCAATCAAATTTACTTTTAATAGACGATCTCCACGCTGTAAACGGCCATCATCAATAGCGGCGCCTTTTGGAAATATACTTTTCACATAAATTGGATTAGCAGCACCCGTCGGATTATCACGAGATGCCAATTTAAATCCAAGACCATCATTACCTAGAAAACCAAAACAATGAAAATTTTTGTTAACGGTCAACCTCTGCTCAAGAAAGATTTTTTACCTTTTACGAGTTTAATTTTGATAATTCTTCCTAATTTTCTTGTATTTAACGCGTTTATATTATTATCGTTATCTGTACAGGATATTAATGTTGTTGAATCGTTATTGTTACTCTGATTAGGTTTTGTTTCTGTAAGTAATAATTTTGATTTTCGTTTACCTTCGTCTTTCAAACGAATTGAATTTGTTATTGATTTGGGCGGTATTGGATATGATTTCTTGGTACTTCTAATAATTTTTAATTCTAATTCCGACTTTGATAGTGCATCATGAAAGATAAATTGTGCTCTACAAACAGGAAATAATAGTTTTAAATTCGAAACACACAAATGCATAGACAAACTCACTCGTCAAATGTGCACTTTTCGATATTTCTTTGATTTATTTCGATGATTCTGTCATTTAGACTTAAAAATCCATGCTTCTTTATTCTGCCATCTGGTTCAATATTTTGTAAAACTAAACCGCCAATAGGTTCTTGAGCACTATTATTGCTATGATATGGTATAACATGAATGCCCAACGGACTATTGTCTTTTGGCAGTAAAATACAAAATGATTTATCACCAGTTTTTTCATCAGTTTGAATACTGTGGATTCTACCGCTATCACCACTATTATTTAATGCACATGAGGAAGAAGGTAATGTAGATGTAAGAAATGATTGTAACGGAGCAGCAGAGAGTTTTAAATCAGTTGTCGGTGGAGAGTAAACAGTATGAATCAATGAATTGTCATAAAACTTCTCTTGTGAATTATAAGTATTAGAGACAGATGATCTTAGATGTCCATTGTTGGGATACTTTAACATATCCGGCTGAGGTATCGTATCAGATTCCTAAAACAGTAAAGTCAATTAAGGTATGAAATAATAAACAATCGGTAGAATACAGCTTACTGTCACAATAGAGTCTGACTGATCACAAAGTTCATTCTTCACTCTTAACGCTGGAGCTAAACCAAAAAAAGGAATAAACTTGAGATGAACAAGAAACTCTTTAAACAATTATAGCTATCAATATAGTAATATATATAGCCAAGAAATATGGCTTTTTTGGCACACTTTACTCGTCACTAATGTATTTTTTAATGGAAGACAGAATATGATATAATATTAAAATGTATGCTATGACTTCTCTTTTACATCTCAAGCGCTGCATTTAAACACTTCAGTTAAAAATTTCATGATATGAATAATTACGTCCAATAAAAGTTTATAATACCATCGAAAAATTGCAAAAATTATGGGTTTGTTCATAGGATTTCTAGAAATTCTTTTTTAAAACGATAGAGTCCTATAATTCTTTTCTGTAGTTTTCTTATAAATATTATTTGCAATGCGCTAAATACTGTGCATCTTGGAGTTTTTATCTCATTCTGACGTTTGTTGAGTGAATAATGAATTTTTTTAGGATTAGGTAAAAATAGTCTAAAAATGCTAGTTTCCGTAAAATTCAACTTTCACCAAGTTTCTGGATTTGTTTTCAAAAACAAACATTGCGGAAAGATTCAGCGTTGTCGATTATCTACATTCCATACGATTTCAAGACTATTCGAAGTCACCGGGTACGAGTCCTGAGTCTCCAAGGGAATTTGATATCGGTTAGATGCAATGGCATAGCCGCGGCCTATGGAAAAAGTTAGTACTATATTTACAAAGGACACTACCAGGTTTCGTTAAGTTTCTTATTAACACTTATTAAAAAAACACAATGATTTCACGTATTATATTAAAGGTATTTTTTTTAATCAGATTTTCTGATTGCTATAACAGAATTAACCTGTCATTTACTGTTACAAAAATCGGTTTTGAATTTCAATGAATATTCAATGACATCTGTATATTAAAAGTGAGTTTAATTGCTATCTATTTACTTTAGCATGATCATAAAGAATTTCGATCTGTCAGAATAAACAAAAGCTTCTTTTTTTCGATATTAAAAGGATGAATAGTTCAATTTAAAATTACGATTACATAAAAAAAAGATTTGTGTAACACTTGTTAAAGATTAGTCGAAAAGAAAATAGTATTTTTGTCTCATTTTACAAGGAAATAATATTATACACTGTATCATACGTATTTTCCCGTTCTTTCCTTTAATCACTTGTTTTAAATAGAGTCACTCTCTCTTGTATACTCAACACGTTCATGTGTCGTATGTAATTTCATCTACACTTTACAATATTCTTTTGTCCTAACGTCGAACATAATAATTATTTTTACGTAACATCTCTACTTTGTGTATATATGTCGTGTAATTATGTTTACTTTTCAAAGAACAACTTATAATATCCTCAGATGAAAATACTCAAATTGAACGAAAGAAAATTTACTTCAATCTACAAAAGCTTCAGTTGTAACTGAAGCTCGGCATGTTAGCAAACAAACACACACATAAGATTATACCTCCGTCAAAGCGAAATTATGCCACTTTATGTGGGTTTTATTGAACAAGAAGTCATTCAGCCAAGATCATAAAACTTTCAGAAAGAATTTTGAAAAGATAACTAAATGAGTACGATGTTACGATTCTATCTATTCTAAAATAATTAAAAAATACAAAACTTTTTTAGCCTTTGTCACTAACCACACTCACCTTGTTGCAGCTGAATCAAACATTCGGAGAAAAAATTCTGTTAGACTTATGAGGGAACATTCTCAAGTGATTCAACCTGATTTGGCTGATATACCAATGAATCATCAAACATACTAATCGATAGGGCTCATTGGTCTAACAAAAATTCTAAGAAGGTTCCTGTCCATGGAGTTTCCTTTCTAAGTTATGATCAATTTAGCGATATTCTACTACTTAGTAGTGACAATGATAGTTTTAGATAGAGACCCTATGCAGTAACAATGTCAAACATTGGTCTTAGATTCTTCTTCATGTGGTTTCGGCACTGTCTTGCGATCTACAAACGAGAAAAAAATTGTTTTCACTATTAAGCCTATTTAAGCATTCATACATTCGTAAAATCGTTTGTTATCTCTGTTAGAATGTTTTTTAACTGTTAGCACTGTTTAATTAGACGATTTGATTTTTTCTTAAATTTGTAGATCGCAAGATAGTGCCGAAACCACATGAAGAAGAATCTAAGACCAATGTTTGACACTGTTACTGCATAGGGGCTCTATCTAGAACTATCATTGTCACTACTAAGTAGTAGAATATCGCTAAATTGGTCATAACTTAGAAAGGAAACTCCATGGACAGGAACCTTCTTAGAATTTTTGTTAGACCAATGAGCTCTATCGATTAGCAAAATATCAGCCGAATCGGGATGAATCACTTGAGAACGTTTCCTTGTAAGTCTTATTTTTGAGGGCAAATAGCAAACATCGTAAAAAATAAATTATAATTAAATGTTTTACAGTGGCTATTTTTAAAAATTATTATTATTAAATATATCTTGCTCCGTTTCGTGCTCTATATGACATAGCAGTCAATGAAGAAAAATATGAATTACTGACTTAGTAGATATCGGTATTTATTTCTCTCGTACTTTTCCATTTTCAAACCCGATTCATTCCTTTAATCTGTGTACGACACAGTCCATTGGACAAGACGATAAATGGATCGGACCGAAGGATCGATGCTTATTGTTGAGAGCGATCAGCCGCCTCTTAACAATCGTCAGGTTGTTGTTTAACCTTAAACGCTTTTTCGCTTCTTAATTATAAAATAACCAAGCCCACTAAAAGCGAGTTCAATTAGAAAATAGTCACTATGAACTGTTTATTCCAATAAGCATGATATTTCCAAAGAAAACAAAGTTAAATGAATGTGGTCATGGCTAGAAAACGAAAATGACGTCAACCAAGAAGAAACTTGCCAGTCTGACTTCTAGCTAAACATATGCAAAATGAAAATAACATTCATGATGAAAGTTATATTAATTAATATATTAAGAATCTCGTAATAATATGATGTATACAAATATTATGCTCACTAGTTTTGTATGAAACTAATTTTTAATATTTTATGATAACAGCAATTAATTGTTTCCGTTCTTTATCCCATATATCTATATCTATTCATTAGACTATTATTTTCAGGTGAATTTTGTTTTTCTCTCTTATATCACTATTGTTAAAGAAAGAAAGAGAAAAATTGATTGCTACATCCAAAAGTTCAGCAGTGTTTACAGAGAGAAGAACAAAAAATAAATCTCTTTTAACATCATACTATGTATAACTGCATGTATTATTCTATACGTTATGAAAATTATACATTCGAGTTTTCAAAACATTTGAATTGTGAAGTATACATGCCAGCACACACACACACACATTTATATGAGAAAAGCAAATTTCTATTATATATTCGATTGAAATTTGACATAATTAAAGAAATGAAATATTAAAAAGAGTAAAGAAAAAGAATAGATGTTAGTTATTCATCAAAACATTGTTTTGTGGTTAATTATAGACAACGTGAACAGACATCATTCAAGGCCATATGGAAAAGTAAAGGACAAAAAAATATTTTTACATAACATGTGTACAATTCTTGTATTACATTTACCAAGGAAAACACATAACACCATTTTAATAATCTCATCAAGTTGATATTTTACCTACATTATTATTTATTCAATACATTTCATTTTCAAGGATTTAACAATGTATAGCGATTGAACATTAACTATGACTAATAAAATAAAGACAATCATTAGTCATCACAAATATTATTATACGCTCATTTGTCAGAAACGTTTACATTCTTTTTTATAGTTAAAAGCGGTTCCTTGTCCATAGGATAACAAAAACAAAAGAATAAAACGAAAGAACGAGAGAGAGAAAAATAATGGTTTTTATAGTTCAAATTTCATTTAAAGTTAAAAACACACACATAGTGATAACGATACACGCCACTCACCATTATTTACATTAAAAGCCAACAAAAAACCTATGGTAGGATTCTAATAAATTTCGCTTATGAAACTTGACTAGTTCATTTGGATTAAACTGACAAATTATCAACATTTGATAAAGTTACAAAAATGATTAATCATTTTATCATTTATTATACTCAAATTCTGCTTTCTAATTTTAGAACATGCATAATAAGAGAAAAAGAAATGATGAACTACTAACTGATAGTTAATAAATAATTTTATAATATAACTCACTTTGTAAATCCGCATCAGTTACGATAACTTCATTTGAATTATTCTTTATTGTTGTTGTTATCATTTTCTCATGCTCAGATATACTTGAAGATAAATTTGAACTACTCCAACTAGATGATATATTTTCATCACCATTACTATTTATCGTATGATGTTGATCATTCGAATTAACGACTAATGAATCAATAATTGCTAATAACTGAAATAATAAAATAATTTATAATATGTAAACTGGTAAAAGTACAATTCTACTTTTACTTCTTCACGATCATCAGCAACATCACAAATTAAATCATCTGGATCTAATGCAGCACCATTTTTTAAACGTAAACGAACAATAGAATCATTTAAGTTGTACGGTGACTAAAATCGAAAGAATAACATAAAGTTTTATAGAATTGCTAGACGAGTAGTATGAGACAAATGCACACTTGTATAAACAAACATTCCTCAAGTAGTTTTTCTTGTAATGATCAACTCTTCTTTAAAAAACCTTACAATAGAAAACTATGTAGGTAATTTATAGCATTTTATGAGTAAATGACACGATGTTCCTAAAAGAGGAATGATTGTTTCATGTTTCCAAACCATTTTCACAGAATGAGTTTGTCTGAACTAATTAAACTGCTTTTTTTCATTGTATATTAAAATGACAGATAGGTGTGGCTGTATTTTCACATATTTATCTATGATTAATAAGCTGTACATAAATGAGTCAATAGCAAATGTGTATCATCTTATTTTTTATTCTTGTTCAGTTATAAAAACTGTTAATCATATACATAAGGTCCTGTCAATTCACCTTAGTAAGAAATAGAACTTTAAACTATAAAACCCATCTTAATGTCAACTGACATGCAGGAGGAATAGAGAGAATTTGAATAAAATACTCTGACAATTTGTCTTTAGCGAAGAAATCGAAGAAAATTTTTTCGCATTTTTTTTTTTTTTTGTTTTGTATGAAACAGCAAAATGCTAGATTTTCTTTTTATATGTACATCCAATTTAACACATCTAATATTGAAAATACCATACAATTATGGATATATACTAAAATTCATTTAAGTGAAACGAAGGTAATACTAGACAAGTTTATGACATTAAAAAAACTTTTAACTTTTCTCAATTTTCATATTAAACTACACGCATGATTTATGGTGTGAAAAAAGAAGAGGAATATAAATGTACCACTTACTAATCGATAAATTTTGCTGTATTTTGCTATTGCAATGTTAATTAATTGATTAACAACAATTTCACCATTACCACAGGGTACAACAACTTTTGTATTACCAAAATTAATAATAACTTTCATTATCACTATTGTAATTTTGATTAGAAAATGAACATTTGTCTAAATAGTTCACGATAATATACCTTTCAAAATACAGAAAGTAGAAAAGAGAATAAGTGTATTGTATACTCTGAAAAGGATAAAGAAAGAAAATACGTAGTGATATATTGTAATACGTTTGTTAAGAAACAAAAACAACATATTATTAAAAAAAATGATAAAAAAAATAACAATTTCGTTATAAATTACAAAAAAGTTCAAGAAACATATAAGATTTGAACATTGTTTTAAGTCATATTTAATTCAACATATACCTGATAATATTTTTAAACATCAAACAAAAAAATAGTTGTACTTATAATATGAAATAATCTGTGGATTAAAAACAAAGTCAAACATTTATGCTGAACAAGAATAGCATAAATGGTTAGATCAGAGTAAATTACCAGATGAATTTCTGATAACTTCACTCTAACTTTATTAAACATGCATCATGCGTTACCGTTTATATTAATGAATATTTTGAATACTTCTGCTCATGAAATTATACAACTTTATTTTCGAAGGTAATTTTAGCTTAATTAAACAAAATTAATAAGATAATGTTCACGTAAAAATGCTCTTTATTTTTTAATTAATTTATCCGTCTTTGTTTTCAATAGTAAATTTTTAGATAGTCTAAAATTATCCGCTCGTGAATTAATATAATGCAAACCATTTTTTAAGACTGCTTTAATTTCATGTAATAACTCAATTATAACTAAGTTTAATTGAAATAGGCAGACACATAAATATCCATCTACTATTTACTGGATTCGATTTTTTCTTAGATTATACTATACGAGTGTTTTCAGTATAGCTCTGGCAAAGGGGAGAAAAATATTAGCAGGTAACTAAACATTTTTTTGAATAATTGTATAATTTTTTTTAATGTATAGTAACTATAGACACTCAACTAAACTCATAGATTACTTATTGACATAAGTTTTATTCTTTTCCTTGCCTTAATCTCAAGCAACACTAGTTATTCAATATTTAAAGTTTTAAAGTGTTCAGAAAAATCGATTTAAATAGTAGGATCCACATCCACACTGGTTGGTTAGTTACTCAGTAAAAAAATTAACATATATCTCAGTAAGTTACTTTTCCTGGTAACTATTTGAAAAGAGGCGAGACAGAAAATCTCCCTATCCTTCCTAACCTTTTATTCTCCACAGATCTCTGGAGTGACTATTTGCAGAAACAGTGCAAAAACTAAAACGAAGCATCAGATCCAGAACTGGTAAAAACCCTATGTGTAGATAAACTCCATAAGCTACCGGTTGATAAAAGGCAACATTTTTATTCCATTTTGCTATCACTAAAACATATGACATTTAAAATCAAATTCTAGCAGTTTTACTGTAACCGCTATGAAGGTCAAAAGATAATCGAAACCAAA
This sequence comes from Didymodactylos carnosus, assembly GCA_905250885.1. NCBI lineage: Eukaryota > Metazoa > Rotifera > Eurotatoria > Philodinida > Philodinidae > Didymodactylos > Didymodactylos carnosus. The sequence goes on from CAJNOQ010000740.1 coordinate 36,774, forward strand.
ATATCCAATTATTATATGATGTTATTTCAAGTGATGAATAATTATGATTAATTTTCTTTTTCGTCAGTATAATTTCAAATTCTTGACTAAAACAGTCCGATTTTCTATTTTTTATAAATTTTGCTGTCTGTCTGAAGCATTCGAACGTGTTATTGACAAGGAAAAACAGATAAAAGATTAAATAATGTCAATAATAAGAAGTCATTGTGTATAATCAATCTAAAAAAAATGAATAATCATAAAGGATGGAGAAACATGGTATCAACTTCTACCACTGCACCTTGTCACTATTCTTTTTGGAATTCTCTTATTAAACCGTGTGTGTTGTTTACGATACGTAAAACACATAAATGTTTACATACCACTATTCAACTGCCAAAACTGATAATAAATATGTCATTATTACTACAATGATTTTAATCCAAAAACAACTATTTAGCAGAACATTTTACTTGAACGTACATCTCGAAGAGAAAATAGAGAATGAATGTACAATGTGTAAAGAAAAGAAAAAAGAGCAGAGAGGGAAAAGAGCAATTCTATATATGTACTCTGATAGTCAAAATACATACTTTAATAGTCGAAAAGAAAAAGAGAACAACGAGATATTTCCTACACATGCTTCATTGTCTACAAAATATAACATAAACAATTGAACAAACAAAGAGAAAATAGATATTAGTGATCGTCATCTATAGTTCTCTATGCATATTCTGAGATTAAACGCAACTGACTATTAAAATTTTTGTAAAAATAAAAAAATTTCAGATACATAAAGGCAAATGCGATCTATAGAGCTAAGACAAATTTTTTTACAATTTCTAGTAAAACTATCAACGAATCTTATTGAGATTGGCCAGAACTACATACTTACGATCATCAACCGTTGATGAAAAATTAGCTTCAGAAAGTAACTAGAAAAAAGTTAGCATCGTCTTATCGCGTTATTTCAAATATTTCTAAGCCAAAAAGACCAGCTACATCGTTTTCTTTGTCTTTATTTTACTGAGTGTGAACGATATTTACTCGTCAGAAGTATACGTATGAGAGAGTATAGCGTAAAATAAAGTCCGATAAGACATCCGATCAAAGCAAATCTAAATGCTTGTTTTGAATAATGTTTAGCTAATGGAGACCAGCAAACAGGGCCCACGCCACTACGCCCTATTGTATCACAACATTGCAGCGATCTCGCTAATGCAATCACTCCAAACGGAGAGAAAATTCATACACTATAGAGAGAAAATAAAATAAAATAAAATCGTCCACATTTTCATCTTCTTGCTGCCACGCAGTATTGTGCGAAAATGACGTTAGTTCTTGATTTTGGAAATTGTCTTCACTATTCGAAACTAGTTCTTGCTGCTGCCGTAATAATGATCTATCAGATTGGTATTGAGGTGATTTATAGTTACCCAGTGTAATCCGTTCTCTCTGTACCATACTGTCAGCTTAAACATTGAATTTTTATACTATACTTTCTTTTACTTTGTAATAAATTAAATTGTTTCTCATGTTGGCGTCTGTTCACATGGCTAAATTGTAGAGTGTAAAGTGACTTAATTACTTGCTAAGTACTTGGAAAAAATGGCAAGTATTTTCAAAATTACACAATTGCCATGTGTTCTTACAAGTACTTTTCCAAGATTTCAATACTTAGTTTTATTGCTACGAAGTACTTTGAGAAAATACTTGCACTTTCACTTGACAAATACTTTAAAACTAAATCACTAAAAAAGTAAAAAGTCAAGTACTTATGCATAATTTACTTCTGGAAAAAAGACAAATATCGGCTTCATTACACAATGATTAAAAGTTCGTCGTTAAAATGTCAATATACAATACATGAGCTCGCTAGGCGTAACTACATAAAGTTTCTTAATATAGGATATTTACATGCAACTTTACCAAGGAAAAGGTGTCCTAAAAGGACGAAGGATACTTACTTCTATCAACGGTATAGGAGCTAGATATATATCTTTCTCGAAGATATTTTTAGGAAAACAAAAAAAACGACTTTGAGAAAGGACAGAATGAAACAATCACAGAAGTTCTTTTTTTCAAGTTTTGTACTGGTAAAAAGACTCCCAATTCTTAAGTACAATCCAACATTTCAATAATCACATTGTCCGAGTCGAGAATCCAAGAAGCAATCCCGTGATTATTGCGTTAAATTGCGTTTAATTTAATTAATTAAACATTTAACTGTTTTGTACACGTGAACGTCGAGCCTTGACTAGAGCATGTTAAACTTGCAGCAAGGAGACCTTGAGCAATTGGTACATTAGTGTTTGTCGATAATTACCATCATTCAGTAGGATAGAGCAAAGACTTCTCTTCAAAATGAGATATCTCGCAGTCCCCAGCAACCTTTTTTCATTGAGTTATAACTTTTATACTAGAAGCTCCAAAGTGATAATCAGTCAGTCTATCACAGCTCATTTTTTTCATAACGTTGCTGAAGACTGCGGGATACCTCACTTTGAAGAGAAGTCTTTGCTCTATCCCACTGAATGATGGAAAAAATGTTTGCATTAGATTTTTAAAAAGTAGAATTTTGGAGATCATGGATTTTTGAAAAGTAAGGATAGAGTTAAGTTGAACTGTTTTGAATAATATATATACACACATCGAAGTCAGCACTGTACGAAACTACCTTCAGATTTATTGTACCTACTAGGGTTCACGAGAAAGAACAAAAACTAGTTTGTCTCTAAACTTTTTCCCTCCACTTTATTTCGTTTTTTAGTGAAAATATCTTCGCGATGGCTCATCCGAAGAAGTTCTTGTCTAGTTTAACTGTGAATAGATGGTAGCGACCTGAACAGATATTCAGTCGGTGAAAAAATGTAATTTCAAAAAACAACGTGTATAATAAATATCTATATTTATTTTTTATGTCGTTATTGTTAAAAAATTAATTTATTTTGTACTGTTATGTAAACATGTTTCTCTCTTGTGTGAAAAAAACCGGTCCGCTTTTGCTGCCCGCTTTTTGGACCTTTAGAGATGGCATCTCTGGTTATTTTTCAAACAGCTTTAAAGAAATGTAGTTATTCGATAGAAGACAACTTTTGGTTCCGAAACGAAGCAAGAGTAAATTCTAATAGCTAAGATAAGGTTTTATCAAGATTTCTGTCATAAAGCACCAGTATCAATGTGATTTACGGTGATACTAGCGCTTAATGAAAACTTATCTTGACCAATTCTAATAAAGACTTAATTCTTGGAGGAGAAAAGACAAATTAGTAAAAGAAATTTCACTTTCAGTCCTCTAGCATTAAAATCTTATTCCTTGATTCCAGCACATCTTCACTCACTCTAAGATCGTACAATAATACAAAATCGACGTACACATGATTATACCAACGGTATGTGAGGGAGAAAATAATACGCAGATATTTAACGTCCTTCTGATCTTTGCGCGCAGTCGCGTAATAAAATGATCGTTTTCAAAAATACTCTTTTGTAGAGGTCTACGACCCTTACACAGGGCACAAACCAATACCTCACATGAAATTTTAGACTGAATTTTTCTTGATTAATTATAGACAAAAGTTTCGATATCGACTTTTTATCAACACTTTCGCACACTCTGAGTTATAGATGGCATAAGTGGCTGACCTATATAGTGAGCAGAGTTCGGACGAAGTTTGAGACGAATAGTCTAATGACTTGAGACAAATTGTGCACTTTTGTTGTGTTTTGATGGAAGTTTTGAAATACTCCAAGCGACAATTAAAATTTCCAAATCTGCTTCTCGTTTTTGAATTCTCTCTATTGTTACTGATATATCAACACACAACGCCCTCTAGTTAGAAAAGCAAGGATATTACGCAAGTCTTAGTTTGAGCTTGAATTAATCTGAAACTTTCTGAATTACTGATTTTCTACTTCATTTTTTCAAGTTTTCGAGTTTATACAAATTATTTATTACTATTATTTGTTACTACATTATATATGTTGCGATATTAAATTAGTATTGTAACTAGCTTTACGCTATATTAGTCGATGATCAGCTCAGTCTGGAAAGCTGAATCAGCCATGCAGTTTTATCAAGCTGAAACACACCTCATCAAAATATGTGTTCTGATTTAAAGATAAAAATTCTGAGCGCTCCGAACTCAGCTCACTCCGTAAGTCTTCACCCATATGCTTAATACCTTTTTTGGGTGTTTGTTAGGCGTTGCTATACTCAGCTCGACGAGCCCTGTCGATTGGCTGACCCAGATTTCAATTTGGGGGTGTTCGCGTCTTTTAGTAATACCCACAGTGGAATCAATAAAAAGATTATAACAACTGTTTTTATTTGGAAACCATGACCGACTACTGTTCAACCATCTATAGTTGAAAAATATATCATCTTCATCGGTCTTTTAAGTGGTACATGCGATAATCTTCAACCTTTATGTCTGAAATTTTTTTGAATTTGTCGCTGATTCTCATGACAGCCGTTTAGAATTGCACGATACAAATCTATTTTACCGATTGTTATCAATTTTTTTATATGAGTCATATTTTAGAAAAACGAGAGTATTCAACATTATGTAGTAAAAAATTATTATTACAGCAAAGTTTTGTGGAAACTGTTGTCCTATCATTCGCGAACTCGTTAGTAAATGTATGATCATCTACATTCAAGAAATTCCCAACTAATTGTGAGTAATTTAACCCCACATTTTTACTTAAAAAACAAAAGCGGTGAAAATGGAAAGAGTGTATCTTTTTGCGTGTTCGTTTTTGAGGAAGAACAAAGTTAAGACAGATATGAATTACATGATTGACTGATAACTGTACATTACAAATTTTTTGTAAATGTTATTTGATCAAAAGGAAGGAAAAACAACTTCGAGACTGCACAGGTATACGAAAATATTTGACGCCAATCATTATCGCAAAATCGACTTTTTATACGCTGAACAGAATCGGTCCAAATTTTTTTCTGAATAACTTTAAACGCGCCACTATTCGCGCCAAAATGCGAAAAGTGATTTAAATAAAGAGATACTTTGCTGCCCGTACATCCATTCAATAAGCTATTCAGAAAAAAAGTTTGGACTAATTCTGTTCAGCGTATAAAAAGTCGATTTTGTGATAATGATGCACTTCATGTACATAAAGCATGCACTTCCAGTCAATGCTTTGTTTACTTACAGTGAATAAACTATAAATGGCAAAACGTTTTTTTTACCGTGTAACGCATGAGTTCCAGTGCCTTTTACATTTTTTTGAAGGGTAGATATATATATATATATGCAGGGGGATGCACCAAATCCTGCGACTATGTCCCAAAGGTTGCATATTTTTGATATTTAAAACCCTAAACTTTAGCAAACTTTTGTGTCAGACATAACCAGTTTTATCTGTTCTGTCCGAAACTAGTGTTGAATTTTATCAAATTTAAAAATAAGCCGCTGGATTTGGTAGGGTTTGGTG
>CAJNOQ010000741.1:0-42202 GCA_905250885.1 Didymodactylos carnosus
TTAGTTTTTCATATTACCCCAACATTTCGCTTTCCGATACTGAAAACCGCACCTTTTTAGCTGCTTCTTAGAAAAAGTTATCAAAGAAATGGCCGTGCTTCTTCTTTTTTGAAATGGATAGTACATATGAATTGTATAGAAGTGAATAACTGTAGAGTGCGTTTTGGTTCAAACGAAATCAAGAACTAACAATGTGGTGACGGCACATTGCAAAGAAAATAAAAGAGGGTTGACGTGGACAAGCAAAACTATTGCTGACTGAAAAAGAGTTTACTGTCGCGATTTTTTGAAAGAAAATTAGAGTAAACACTACTGAGATCAGGTAAATCTAATTTTCTGTTTGAACACGTCGAATAATAACATAATGCAAACGTCGTTGATTCATCATACACAGGTATGATTTCGTTTAATCAATTAGGCTGAAAAAACGCTAGTCCTACCGGTTGTGAGAGGAGTGATTAGATATAGCAGGGTCGAATGGACCTTGGTATGCTGTACTCACCCTCAAGGTTCTTCTACACCTCAATCATGGATATAATTCTTCCGTTGCAATATCGATATTACTCTGACGGAAGCATAAGATTTTCTTGAGCTTAACAGCGTAACATTCTTCAAAGATGAAAGTCATTAACAAGCATAAACAAGACTTTCACTATAGATATATATTTAACGCAACCCAAATACTACATCTTCCACTCACTATGCGCATTTAACCCGATCTTACCAACAATGTTTCTTCTTCGTCTAATTTGAGGGTTTATTATCCTACAATCATTCTTTTGAGTGTATAGGCCACATATAGGAAGTTTGGTAGATTGAGAAAAGCTTCTGCAGATCTGATACGGAACCCCTGCTAGTTTCGTGGACTTCTTACGAATCCATGCGAAGTTTGACAGATGAAAGAAATGTTCCGTGAATCTAATATGAAACCCTTGGTAGTTTCGTAGGCTTCTTACGAATCCATGCAAAGTATCGGAGAGTTAAGAGGGATACCGTATATCTGATACAAAACCGTTGGACGTTTCGTAAATCATCAAAAAGTTCAGTATATTTTATACGAAACTCTTGATAGTGTAGTATATGATCTAATGATTCAGGATGTTTTTTGCAAAACCATCCATAGTTTCGTACCATATGTACGAGGTTTCGTAGAACTTTTACGGAACTTTTTAATGATGTACGGAAGCGGGACAATCGTCACAACAATCTTGCGAACAATCGTCGCAAGAACCTTAGAATTATCTTGTAAAATCACCCCCTACTCGAATATTGTAATTTATTTGTGTTTGAAATCAATTTTTCAATGCAATTTTTTCTGATATATCCCAACCTGTTTTGAACATTCTCCTCCATGCGCTACTAGAACGACTAACCAACCCAAATTGAACAACGATCACATTCTTCAAAGATGAAAGTAATTAACAAGCATAAACAAGACTTTCACTATAGATATATATTTAACACCACTCAAATACTACATCTTTCACTCACTATGCGCATTTAACACGACCTTACCAACAATGTCTCTTCTTCGTCTAATTTGAGCCGGCCTTCCTTCATTGGAACTGACATCCATCATATGTGCCTGAAAACATATAGTTAGAGAGTTTCTAGTTAGCCGACTATCACGTTCACAGAAAATGCTGTATAATCCTAGTCACACTCAACTTCTCCCCCCACTCTCGCATCCTTAATCGTTCTCAAAAATAAAGGTGAATCAAGGTGATAAAGAATAAAAAACTTGTTGTGAATGTAAAGTACATGACGTATAAATGCAATCAAATTATCTGTCAACATTCGCAATTCGCAACTTTTTAACTGTTCTTCGCTTCAGTTTTCCATCTTTTCAACTTTTCATCGTTTCACCCTCAGTCTCAAACTACTATGTCCTTGAAGACATAAATTTCTCTCTCATTCTCACGAAAAACCTACAATATAAGAAAACTAAAATGTCTGGATATTCTCGAAAATAAAATAGACCACAAAATCCCAGAACGACAAAAAGCTTTATTTTAGCCTTCCGCACAATATACTATCCTTTATCTTACTTAGCTCATGATCTTAAAAAAATGACAGGGTAATAACAAAAGTTCCCCAAAGACCATGTCTAGGTCATCCCCAGTAAAATACGATCTATCATTGTGACATTAAATTATTTGGTGGTGGATTTTCATATTTGTCACTTATATAAACTAAAGATTGCTATAATAATTATCTTTGGCATATTAAACAGTACTGTTTAAGCTGTTTGAATTTATTTATTGTAATAATGAATTCAATAATGAACACAGAATGAGAATGCAAAGACAGATTCAAGAGAAAGCAATTTAAAGAAAACTTACATAAGAAAAATCCTAAAGTTTTTTGTACTTATCGGCAGTATAATTCTGTAGAGAAATAACGAAAAATGATCACTGCACTTTAATAGAACATGTTTAGAGAGAGCTGTAGCATAACGAATCTTGAAATATTAATTCTAATAAATATATATTTCCACCTCATAAACAATATTCAGTCAGCAGTGATCACTCTCTTTTGTCGAATATTTACAAGATATTCATGAGCATTCTGATGATTTGAGTCAGAAATTTTTGTATAATAATCTTGTTACAGACACATACACACATTCATTTTTATCATTTTTTTTTCTTTCTTCTTCTTTCTTTTTTATTTTGGTAACATACCATGGTACGTAAAAAAAGTTCAGACATAAGAATGACTTGTAACAGAAAAAACGAACAAAAAAACATTTAATTTAAAGTTTCTGCCTATCATGACCAACAACTAAAAATAGCAAAAAATGATGAAAAAGAAGATTTGAGACAGAGAACGACTAAAGTTTAAGATGTTCTTTTAAAGCCTTTTTAAAGGGTTGGAGAGAATTGATGGAAACACCAGTCAGTTACTCTGTCTATTTCAGCTTGAACTAAATACTGAATAACAGAAATGTTTTTCGATTTTTTGAACGACAGAACCACAAAAAGGTCATCAGCAAAAAAGCTATCTATCACAGACGACGAAACTGGCGCGGGAAAATCGTTTAGAAATAAAATAAAAAGTAAAGGGCCAAGGGTGGACCCTTCTGGCACCCCTGAGAGAACCGGCGACTGAGAGGAAAAACTCTCGCCAATTTTGACAAGGCCCTGTAAGATAAGATGAAAACCAGTTAAGAAGACTTCCGTTGACACCAAGTAGTTTTAACTTATTTAGTAGAAGGTCGGTCGATACACAATCGAATGCTTTTAACAGATCAAAACTTAACGCTATGCAATGCTCATTTGCAGGACTTGCCCTATTTAGGCTGTTAAAAATAAAATGAGTAACTCGTAGTAGAGCATCTAACGTTGAAGAAAACGGTCTAAACCCGAACTGGATAGCGCTTAACAACCTATTGTCGAGAAGAAAAGATAACAACTGCTTATGAATAATCTTCTCAAGAATCTTACTTACAACGCATAGAAGTGAAATTGGGCGATAATTTTCGATAAACGATGAGTCTCCTTTTTTATATACTGGTGTTATACTGGCTACTTTCTACTGAACTGGAAAAATCCCTGTTGAGATTGAAAGCTTAAATATGTGTACTAATTGATTTCCGAGAACTGGTAGGCATAACTGTATAAACTTCGACGCTAGCGGTGTTTTTCATAGCCCCTACAGCTTTCACCACCTTAGTTAGGTCAACGAGTATATCAGAAATTAATGGTCCCATTAAGTTGGGTGCTGTTCCAGAGACAGAAAAAGTATTTCGAACTGACGAGTAACAGGAATTAAAATGGTTGTTAAACATTTCACAAGTCTCTTTTAAAGATGAAGAAGTATGACTAGTTTTGCCCGTAACAAATTGGGAAATGGATAATTTTCCATTACGAAACTTATTAACAGATTGCCAAAAACGTGTTGGATCTTTAAAAAGAGAAATAATATTCTTAAAATGATTTTTCTTATCTTTCTTAACTGACTTAACCACCTCACGTCTTAAAATTTTAAAGAGAGTGTAATTTGCAGCTGTTTTGACAGACTTCCAGTGATCAAAACTCGTATTTCTTTTGCGCATTTTTAGTCGAGTATCTTTAAAAGTGTTATGTTGGCTTTTCGGAGTGCATTTACGCGCTTAAGTGGGACGTACTTCTCAATACAGGCATCGACATGTGTCTGCCAAACTCTTACACTATCAGAAGGATCAGTAGCGTTGTAAAAAGATGAAGAAATAGCTTCTAACATCGAGTGGAGTAGTGCTAAATCACATGAAGCAAAATCGCGAATATATTTGTATTTGGTTTGTGGGCGTGTGATAGAAATGTCAAATGAAAAAAATAACGTAAAATGCATAGATTTCCCGATAGGAACCTGATCGAAAACTTTTGGAGCTTTCAGAACAGAAGGATAGAGTAAATAATCTAAACAAGAATCCTTTGTTGTAGTAACGATCGTATGAGTACAAGCTAACGAAAAAACCGCTCCAAGATCGCATAGAGCTTGCTACATTGGCCTGTCAGAAGGATCAGCATTGAAATCACCTGCGATAAAAAGAATATCATAGAGAGAAGGTAGAGAGAAATGGAGAAAGGACTCAAGCTGAGTGAAATATCCGTCTCTAGATTCTTTAGGTCGATAAGAATTACAAATCATAAAGATACGGTCGTTTACTATAACCTTCACTAGTATCGATTCTGTGTTAGTGTCAGTCGCGATCAAGGAGCACTGAAAAAGATCTGAAATGTAGATGAGGACTCCTCCTCCGTGCCGATTACGATCACGTCTGAAAATAGAGTACCCAGGTAGGCAGCATTCTAAATCTGATATCTATGATGATAAAAAAGTCTCTTGCATACATATTATATGAGGTTTAGGAGATAGTATAGTTTGCTGAAGTAGCGTTAAGTTGGCAAGAATACTTTGAATGTTATGATTCAAAATAGTAAAAGAGGAAGAACGAGATAAAGTAGTTTTAGATTGCCAAACAGACGCCAATGAATTAACGTTAGCTATCACAACCAAAATGTGTGGCAAATTGCTAGAGAAAGCGTTGATAAGAGAGAGAGGAGAGAGATCATACAGAGACAAACCAGAGCTAGAACTATCGCTACTGGGTACAACAAGACTAAAGACAATTCTTTAAGTATTCGTCCAGCGAACAACTACGTTTGAAAGTACCTGAATCACTCAAATGACGTTCATCACCGGCTATCATATCACGCTTATCATAGTCAATCGATATCAGATCAACACCCATAGTGCACAGTGGGCATTTTTCGCTAGAGCAGGCGGACATTAACTTTATAAGTGGACTGAAATTATCTGAACCACTTTCTATAGGTTTTCGACGATTCTCTTTCCAATGGGATAGCTTTCCAGTTTCGGCAAAGTTTTCCAGTGGGTTTTCTAGAGACCGGATTTGTGGAAAATCCTCTGAAACTGAAAAACCATTCTATTGGATTGAGCATCGTCGATAACCTATAGAAGCAGTTTTTTCAGACCTTCCACGGTTTCTCTCTTGAATTTTGAATTTTCAGCGGAAAGTTCTTCGTGTGAATCCCAAATCTAAGAAATTTATAGAATTCAGAACGGAAGGACCGAATTCAGATGAATTATATACCATCCTTGCAGTTTTTCACGGTGATTCCGAATATATATATATCATGTAGGAAAAAATATTTTTTGAGTGCGAAAAGGTCACTTTACCTCAAAAACCGAGGGATTTTGGAAAACCAATATCTCAATCCAAGAAAATATGCGCACTTTTGCACATTCACCATAGATGCATCGCCTCGCGAGAAACATTTTGGTATAAAAATATGTTAGTTCAGATCTGCGCTAAACCTTTACAGCCTAGACCGTTTTCGAAAGAATCCATTCCAAAACTCTTAAGTTTCACACGAAAAACAAAATTCTTTTTTATTTCGTATTCTTTTGACTGTATTCTTCCCGAATATGATCTCGATTCTATTCTAGTTTACTATCCTTCAATAAAAATCGAAATTTTCCGAAAAAATAGCGCATTTACATGATGTTTTTGCGTTTCAAATCTTTTATAGAAGGAAAAGTCGTAAAATAAAAATTCTTTCCTTTTCCACCTGAATGCCCACTGTGTAGTGGTGGTTAGAGATGCTAATTTTATGTTGTATTCATTTATGTCGTCATTTAACTCTATAACTGAGGCTTTCAAACCACAAATATTCATCGATGATACAGTAATTAAAGCTAATTTTGTATTTGGATAGGATTTTCCAAATGTTGAGATCAAAAGTTTTGTTTTATCCAGGACATTACTCGGTTTGTCATATTTCAGATTGGTTGATCCAACACAAACAATGAAACGAGGCGACGGTTTGAAGTGTTTTTTCTTGATAAACTCAGTCATTCTCTCGATCCCGGCTCCGCGTTTCGTATAAACATGATATCGAAACGACTTATCTGCGAAATCGATTGTGCCATTTCGGAGACCTTGAACAATGCTCGAACCAGCTACTGTCACTAATTCAAACTGCTTTGCTCTCTTAACTAATTTATTGTGTTGAACAGTAAGAGACGAATCATTTTCGTTAGGTTGATCTAATGATTTGTGAAGACTGGATGACGAAGAGCGAGGAAAAGTTTTTCTGTGTTGAACTGGTGTGGATGACGAAGTGAGATGAGTACGACTAGATCCAATCGGATTATCCATTTGTGATAAGATTTGACTCAAAATTTGTGGCGGTACCGCCGACTCAGACGAAGATACAAGAGCAGGACAGACAGAGACGTCTTGAGAGCAGATACTTTTTACTAGGAGATCATGTTGTTCAAGTATCATTTTTATCATCTGTTTCAATTGATCACGACTAACAGAGACATCTCCCGAATTCGATGAACTGTCCATTGATGATTCATTTGAATAGTTATCTATCTGGTGCGATAACTTTTCTATCACCTTGATATATTCATCATTGGTTAAGTGTGGCAATCATCAAGTGTTTTTGTAAGAGAATTCAAATACGTACGAATGATCAAATGCGACAGTACTCGAAAAATGATACGATGATCACTGCACTTTAATAGAACATGTTTAGAGAGAGCTGTAGCATAATGAATCTTGAAATCAGGGGGTCTCACATTCGGTGACTCATGGGGGACATAACAAAGGACTGTTATGGTGATTCCTTTGTTCTGTTCCCCATGAGCCACCGAATGTGAGACTCCTGCTTAAAATATTAATTCTAAAAAATATATATTTCCACCTCATAAACAATATTCAGTCAGCAGTGATCACTCTCTTTTGTCGAATATTTACAAGATATTCATGAGCATTCTGATGATTTGAGTCAGAAATTTTTGTATAATAATCTTGTTACAGACACATACACACATTCATTTTTATCATTTTTTTTCTCTCAACTCATCCCAATGGAAAAGATAGTTCAATCATATGCCGTCGATTATTGCTTATATATATAGAGAGATAGATCTATCTTTTTTTTCTTCTAAATATTCAAAATCAACTTCTGCCCAACATTAATGATATAGTAAATTTGATCATCATCGAATGTTAATAGAAAAAAATGATTAATTATTCTCATGTGACTCCATTCTCATTAACTATTAAATAATAATTGTTAACCAGAAAAAAAAGGAGTTTGTTCTTTTTTTTTTCTCTAGCAGAGAGAAATTCTAATGGGGATTGAATTGGGGATGAAACGATCAACGAACAGAATATTTTTGATATAAAAGAACAGATTTTAGTGCTTTTGAACTAAATTGTCATATTACGGGAATGAAAAAAGAAGAAGAAAAACGCATACACGCATACACATCTATATGAAATTGATTTCCAATACAAATACATTGGACACAAATTATTCATGGATAAAATGCCATACTGTTTAAACGATTATTACTCTCGTTCAAATAAACATGGAATCATTCATACATAAAAAACAAAAATATAATGGACAAGATGAAATCAAGGACAACCATGGTGAAAGATGGGAGAAAAAAAGAAGAGTTGATCATAGTATAGGTAAGTGGTGTAATGCGATTTTTTTTGAAAAAAATATTCCTACAAGATTTCTTTACGATAGTATAGTCAAGCAGTGGATATGTAAAAGGGTTGAAATAGGAGAAAGAAATATGAGAGCGACCTTTCTTATATTAAAAATAATTCGAAGAAAATGTGGCAAATTGGTAAAAAGATGGACAACGTCCACTACTTTGCAAGAGATACATGTTGCAAAGTTATCCATCAAGTTTTTTCTGACTTTCATTTGAGATATATTCTTTCGACTATAGATTATTCATGGTTGTTTTATTGATAGATAATCATTTCAAATACTTTTTTATTTTTTCAGATGATATTTTAGTATTTAAAAAACCACTGCTGCAGAATACGACTGCTTTAACCTCATCTATTCAAACTGAACAGTCCATTCATCATAATCAAAAGAATGACGATACAGAATCATCTTGCAATAGTTTACCCTTTGGTATAGCGACAGTACTTCAACAACAAACGAATCCAAAGTCTCAATTGAAAAAGTCTTTCTATTCAACCCAAGGTCAGTTAATATCATCACAAGTTCAATCAGTTACAAGAGGGGAGACCTCAACACGATCAACTCCGGAAATCGACAATCCCTGGCTACCGTATTATCTATCGACGATCTCTCCTATGAATATGGTGACAAATTGGTGTGCAAAATGTTCAGTTCAGTTTCGAATGACTAGTGATCTCGTTAACCATATTCGAATGCAACATGGACGTCATAAACAAGAAAATACTACGGAGGGGACTAATCGAAAACAAGGAAAATTAATATGTCAAATATGTTTTGAAACATTTCGTGAAAGACATCATCTTACGAGACATATGACGTCGCATAGGTAATTTTAAAAGATTTTTTGCTCATCAGATATATCTAGAGTTAATTTTTAGTTTGTTACTCGAGAGAAATTATTGTAATTCTGAAAACATACTTTTATTGTGTTTAAACGAAAGAAAAAGTGAAGAATTTTTTCAGAAAGACAACTAAAAAAACTAGTGAATTTTATGAACAAAAGAGCGGACGTTGTCTGATGCATCGAAATTAGCTATTTTTTGAGTTTGAAACAGCTATATCTTATTGAGAAAAATGTGCTATAAAATACTGGTGTCAAAAACGTTTTTCTTTTTCCTGCAAAAAAACTATAAGGAAAACAAAATTTCGTAGAGAAATTTCATAACGATAGTAGTAGCCACGACGATTAGACAACAAAAGAGAGATAAGTTAAAGAATAGATACGATGCAGGACTGCTTAAATGTCTACACAGATAGATCTGCGAAGAAAGATATCGTCTTGGAGGTATAATGGCTATTTTCTTCTAATCAAATTTCATCATCCTTCGTTTTACGGAAGCGATTGCAATCTTTTTTCCTTTGTTTAATAACTTCATTTATTTATCTGAGTTAAATAAGTTGAGAAAAGAAAATACTTACATTTATTACTAAAATTCAAATGTTAAAATAAAAAAGTAAGAAAAGTTAAAAAATGAGAGAAAAATCACTAAATTAAACGAATATTGATTTATCGAAGAGTTTTTTTCATAATTTCTTTTGTTAAAATCGTTTAAAATAAACAATCTATCAGTAATTTAAATGTGAAATGTTGCTTATAATCAACTTCAACGTCTGTTTAATCACAAATAATATTGTAATATGTTAACAAAATAGTTCTATGTCGAACACATTGACTTGATAAATAAAAATCACACGCCATCCAATATTTGTAATCGTATGATGGATAACAGTGTTCGATCGAGCACTTGTCAATTAATCTTGAGTGAAAAATAGTGCACAAAAATGAATTTTAAGTACTATATCTAACAGTTATGTCAAGCATTATAATATGATCTTTAACTTGTATACAAACGATCTAATATTAGTACTTTGTATAAAAAAAAAACATCCATCATTGAAGAAGTTAAATGAGTCATATTTGAAAATATTTAATCAAAACATGACGTCAAATCATTTATGCTTTATTAGTTTGTACAATATTGAACGAGCAAATAATACGAATAATTTTAAAAAATTACTTGCTGATTCTTTTCAATTAAACTTGTCTGCAGATCAAGCGATTATTGACACATACACTCAATTTAACCATAAGATAGATACAAATGATTGCTAAAACATATCTCATCAATAGACACTTGCAAATAATCTAGATACATGATTTGCTCGGATGGAACCGATAGATGTGGAACAGAGACTAAACTTCATCGACGTCGCTGTTCAACATTTAGAAAGCAATGTCAAACATTTCATTAGCGTGTTATTCTTTTTTCTTTATTTTGTTATATAATCGTACGCTCAAACTAGTCAGATATTCAATATTTGTTCTTATCCAAAGTTATTTTCTATAATAGTAAAAGTCACTCGTCTAACCAGTACTCACTCAGCAGAACGTAAGATAAATTCGCTTCTCTTTAACAACATAAAAAAAAGGAGTTTGGTTCAAATTAAAATTGTGCATGATAGGAAAGGGTTCTTGCTCATTGATTTCTAATAAATATTTTTTCTAGTCGTGTAACATCGCTCAATACAAAATTAGCTGTAAGAGAAAAAAGCTATTAAGGTTATTATTAGAGCCCTGCAGGTTACGACTTTTTGACAACCTATAACCTAACCTATAAAAGTCTTCAAAACCTAAAAGACCTAACCTAACCTACCAAACTCGTAACATAAACCTAACCTAACCTATTAATGTTTTTCACCGCCTAATCTAGGTTAAATTAATATAACTTATGTAATTTTTTCTCAAAACCTGGTTTCAGAAGCCTAAACTTCAGTTTTGTCCCAGATTGTTATTGTTTCGTATCTAAACAACGTCTGATGGCTTATACAAAATAAATCACATTTTAAATGAATAAAGAAATGAATCGGTTGAATCATTTATTCTTTAATGCAACATTTAGAAAATAGCTTTCTGAGTAGGACGACAGTATGCATCCAGGTGGACATTTAGCCAAAATTTCGAAAGTGCGTATTTTTAAGATTTCAATGTGGATAAATATACTTCAATAGATGGACTATCTGGTGGCGTTAAAAGTTTTATTGCAACTGCTAAGGTCCTTCGAAAAATCCCTGATACAAAACGGATCTAAAAAGTATTTTTAAACGTACACGAGGTCCTTTCTTTTTACTCTTTTTTCCGCTCTGCCACAATTGGTCAAAATATGTGTTAGTTTAGATTGTTTTGAATTTTCATTCAATGCTTGTACTGACGTTGATGCGGTAGAATCGAAATATCTATTGTAAATAAATTACAAATTGAAATAAAATGAATTTAGTTGCAAACAAAATTGAAACATTTATAGTAAAAGTCCTACCATTTACCCAACAAAGTTCTGAATCTAGATACTTTTAACTATACAATAGTGGAAAATTTTCTCAATTTGGACTTGAACTGTTGGAGAAAGAAAATTAACATTTCAAGCTAACAATGTTTCCGTACGGCTATCTTCAATATACTGAGCGCCTTCTCTTGCCTCTATCTTCAAAATCGCTCAAACTTTGTCAAAATATTTATCTACATATACTGCATCTATTACTCTTGCGAATATTTTTGCCCCAAAACCCTTTTTTTCCTCTGACGTGGGAAAATGGGAAAAATACACACTGGGGGATACGTTCTTAGGGGTCAATCAGAATTTTACTTTAGGCTCTTGACGCTACGAAAGTTCTGTTATTGTTGTGTGTTTACCATGTATTTTTAGAAACATAAATTTTTTCTCAGTACTTCCTTTTTTCATTGTGCCATTTTTCAGTTTAAAAATAGTTCAGTTTATACTAGAGAATCTCAGTCTTAAACGGCTTCAGAATTGCATCCGATCATCAGTGCAAGTAAAAGTTGATGCGATTAGAACTAAGTGGAAGTGTGAGTAAGTCCCAGCTCGCAGCATCGCTTTATTACTCAAAGTATTGGCAATTTTAATGTGGTCGTTCAAAATCGTTTTTTTTCATTTAGGTTAAAAATGGATTATCAATGCCGTAACCTACAACCTAACCTATAAAAAATTTCATAACCTAAACCTAACCTGTAAAAACTGTAACCTAAACCTAACTTATAGGTTAGGTTTAACCTGCAGAACCCTAGTTAGTATGTCATGATGGAAAGGAGAAAATCACTTCTTCGAACAAAATTTTGTACACATTACGTTTCTAATTAAATTCTTGCAGAATTTTCATTCTGACTTTTTATGTATAGCAAGATGGTTATGTAATTTTGACATGAGAAAAGTCAGCTGCGTTTAAAGTGTCGTTAAAGAACTTGTATAAAAGCAGAGACTATCAGAAATAAAATGAAAAGATGAAATGTACATGAACATGAAGTTAAGCTATTCATTCATTTTATTCATAATTTTTGAAGTTAAATGTTATCTCATTACATCGACAATCATACCAAAAGTAATTAATACATTTGAAGTACGAAATCCCGGTTTCACATCACTGTTCAGAACATGGAATTTGAATACAACTAGTTGGAGTTTTTATATATCTTCCTTCAATGCCATACCATTCACAACTGACATGGTTTCTTATGTACCAAACATTCAATATGATCTTACTATATCGATTGTGCCAACAGTCATTACAGAAAATATCATATGGCCAAATGGTATTATATCAGCAGATGACAGAATCTTTGGAAAACCATATTCAATTATAGTAGCTAGTGGTTTTTTGGTTCCAGGCAAAACGAATGGAAATTTGTACTTTATTCCGCCTCCATTCACCACTAAACCAATTCCACTTGTGCCGATTGAAGCGAAATCATGGTTTTATCACGATGCTACTTTCAGAGACATGGATTTGGATGGTTATGTTGATATTGTTACGGCTCGAGCACATGTGCCTATTGTTGGATCAGCTGTTGGTGAACTAATATGGTTGAAAAATCCAGGACAAAATTTTAGTCAAAATGATTGGTCAATAAACTACATAGCTGATGGTCCCGATATCCATGTTAAATTTACTCAACTAACTGTTGGTGAACGACGATATGATGTTCTATTCACACATAGTTATTTTAATCAAAAATTACAAATATATTGGAGTGAAGAGGAACATGGTAGTTGGAATGATTCGACGAAGATATCAAAACGTGATATTGATGGAGATCAAGGATTTTTTGACATAACATTAACCGATTTGAATGGTGATTCACACGTCGAATTATTAGTTCCTTGTAATGATGTTAAAAATGGTTCACTTGTTGTTTATGAAATACCCACAGAAGATTTTCGTACAGGAGAATTTGTTAAACATGTATTAGCTTCAAATTTTAAACCCATAAGTCAAACAAAAGGCCGTGGCGCACCTGGTAGTGCACTTATAGTAAAAATGAATAATCAACATAAACCTGTTATCGCTTTGAGTGGTGATGATGATGGTTGTGCGTACATTTTAGAAGCACAAAGTGAAGATGTATCAGATTGGAATTATACGTTGACGAAATTTCATCAAGTCGAATCGACTGTAGGACAACTAAGTGGTGAAGATATCGATAACGATGGAAATCCAGAAATATTTGTGCCCTCGTATGGGCAAGGTCAAATGACAATTTACAGATTTTTGCGGGAATAATCAATAGACAAATTTAAATTTCCTTTTTCTTAACAATAATACCGGCTGGTAATTGTTAAACAATACAAAACTTGAGTTTAATAAACAAAATAATTAGATTAAGTAAAAGATGTGTAACTTAAATATGATTCAAGTTTACAAATCATTTCTGTTAAGAAAAGGAGATTCAGATGGTCTGATCAGAGAATCAAGATGCTGTACAGACACTCGGTAACTGTTTTTTTCACATTTCAGAACCTACTTTTTCGGGAGGGCTTTCTGTTTCTGATCAAAATATTTTCTAAGAACTGGTCAGGAAAGCAGACTACTGAGCAGAAACACAGAGACTATTCTTCTCACACTTTCAAGTCATTTGAAACACTTACTAGCGTATAACTGCCATCTCTGATTAAATGTCGAGATATCTGGTTGATAACGTGTAATGAAAGTGGACACGTTCTATTCAAAAGTAAATTAGTGACAATTACTACCTTCCGAAAACAACTATAGTTTTCGAAAGGGTTTCAGATTAAATTTAATAAAAAGAACGTTTATAGCCTTCTCAGAACCGGAAGAATACGTGACTAGGCCTTGGTCTCTTTTTCATAGTTAGAACTAGTAATACGTTTTTATCTATTTAATACATATATATATATATATGTATATATATATATAATATCAAAATACTTCTTTTGTATTTTCTTCTCATATATAATAACATGCATGCATAGAAACAGAGAGACAGTAGCTAGATACATTTATAATAATAAACACAAAAAACGCCGTTATAAATTGCACACTTTCTGTTACTCTCACAGACAATAACATACAAATACAAACTCGCACACATACACACACTGACGCACACTGCGCTGTTTTTAAAAGATATAAAAAACAAAATGAAATAACAAAAACAACGTGTGAAAAAAACTAGAATATTATGTGAGAGGAAAAAAAAACACGACAAAGACAGTAGAACAGTAATATAGAAGAGTAAAAACCAAGTTCCGAAAGACTTGTGTGTGTATGTGTAATATTATTATTTAAAAAAAAAACTAAGATAGGAATGATAAGCCTATAAAAGACAAAAACAAACAAAATGTAATGTACACTTTATTTTATATCCTGTTCTTCATGCTAAATAACCATAACTAAATAAACCATTCTGATGTGCTACTTGTGCCGGATGAACCGCTGATGGGTCGAAAAGAAATGGTGCCGAAAATGTAAAACCGGCTGGTAATTGATGTTGTGGATGATGAAGATTAACTTGTTGTGGTGCATGTTGTTGCGGTAAAAGAATTTGAGTTTGATGTTGTTGATGTTGTTGAGATGGAAATAATGGAAGTTGCGATGGATGTGGTTGTTGTTGAAACATTGAGGGATGAAAAGCAACTGGCATAAATTGAGCAGTCTAAATAGAGAAAAAAAATCGAAGCTTATTTGTTGGAATGTAAGACACAGATGGACAGGCAGACAAATAGAACAAAAATAAAATAGAACTCAAATTTGCAAAAAAAGAGATGTCCTAATCAACGTGCAAATTTTCTGAGAGATAAACTTTTTAAAGATGTATTTTCATCATTAACAGAGCTAGTAGACAACATTCATAGCAATTTAAACACCAATAATCACAATTACATAATCAAAAACGGGAACATATTTCATGCAAAGAAATTTACTCTAATTATTTAGACCGTCGAATAACACTTAATCATAAGAACGTCAGTTTACCATCAGGTCATATGCGTAACGCAAGAAAGAAGATATTTTGGGAACTGACATCAACAATTATGATAAAGCTATTGCTTTCTGTACGTTCTCTATATGAGGTTAAAATATGGATTTCTTTTTTTAAATTATATGGATTTTTTTTATGCGTAGAGACGTTTATGAATGTATATGATGTCTGGGTCAGAATATTAAGTTCTCTAACCACCCATCGTTTTTCCTTCTAAAAAGAGCAAAAAACTAAATATGTCAAAGAAGCTCAATATTTATGATATTCTCAATTTTTTGTACCATAATAATCATATCACAATAATGCAAAAATCAATAGAGAAGATTTATAATTATTTACAGATAAATTTATAAATAAAGCAACTTTATTATTAATAATATTTTCAAGATGATTATACCGCGTTTATGCACAATTACAAAACAACAACGCCATCATTGTTATTATCATTGATTAACTTTTTCTTGAATAATTGATCATTCTTTTTTTTATTTTATTTTATCCGAATTGTCAGGAAAGTAAGTCCTTACGGCGTTTGTGTTTTATGCTGCCGCACACAAAATAATGGTAGAACACTGGCTTTTGAACTGAAAGATATGCCAGAATACAAATTGTGAAAATGTCACCTTTTCTCAATCACTAGTACAGTATAGAATAGAAGTTAAGATCGAATATAGATGTATACGTACAAATAATATTTTAGGATTTATTTTTACCTCGTCGGTATTACATAATCTACTGCTTGCAATAGCAATAGTTGATGGGTACACTGAATTAGGTGATGGTGAAATAATTGTAGGATTAGCGGCAACAAAAGAAGATGTACTAGCAGCAACATTTGCATTTGTCATGGAGGCGGTATCAGGAATGGTTTGTAATATTGTGGCTGATAATTGTTGTTGGCCACAACCATTCAAATTAGCAGCTGATGAAGATGAACAATATAATGCATCATGTGCCTCTTTATATAAATCTTCAAGACATTTTTCCTAAAATGAGCGATTAGCCATGCATTTTTTTCGTTGTTATATAGTAAATAAAAATATAAACAGAATGGAAAAATACAAATAGTAAAATAAGAACTCTAACGATGAACTTGAGAAACTATTGCAGATAAATGTCGCACGAAGTGGATATCTCATTGAGGTACTAAACATTTTTGGAGACACACTGTTCTCTTTCTCTCTCAACTTCTGTTTTTATAAAAACGATAGAATATAATTCTTGTCTTCGTTAAATGAATACCAACGCCAGAGTTCTTATCCGCCTTTAATAATTCAGCGTCTCGATTTGAATTTTACGAAACATTGAGGAGGAAATGTATTTGTTATGTTGAAAAAAATGCATGGCTCATCTCATTTTCCTTTATAGCACTCAGAAAGCAAATTAATTTACTGAGTGATATCCAATTTTTTTTATTTACGTTGAATAATTATGATACAAGTTGATTTCGTTTAGTAGCAAATCGAAACGCTGATTTTAGTCAACAAAAACAAAAACGGTTGTTGCATAATAATTAATCTGATATTTTGCAAAATATGCAAGCAAAATAGAAAGACAACAACAACAACAACAAAATGTTTAATTCTCCACAGCGCTTGTTATTCAAAATAATAATTGCATGCATACACAGTCTGTCATGCAATTCAGAGTGTGCAGAATAAAAAAACACATGAAACACTATTACAATCGTTGTTGTTGTTGTTTATCGTTTTATAAAAAATACTACTCAAGTAGAAAATGTTTCAACTTACATCAGCTGGATTTCTTCTCGATGATGGCCTTAATATAGCATAATAGGCTCCTCGATGTGGTTGTAGTGTTGAGGACGATGACGAATTTTGTCTTAATGTCGTCGATGTTCTTGGACTAGATGTTGTTACTTGACTATTTACACCGTTTGTTAGCAAAGTTGTGCTATTACTACTATTTGTTCCAGTGATAGTTGACGGATTTGCAGATATCATACGACCAGTGGCATTTAAACAACGTCGAATATTTCTAAACAAAAGAGTAATCACCTTCAGTACCGAGCCGAAAACTGAAAAGAGGAGGCAACAGGTCGTTCTATCAATACCCTTGAGTAGCTAGCTGCTTAACTTAAGTTGTGGATTAACCTAGCGTAAGTATAAACTTGTCTTAACTCCGTGCTTACATTGAGCACTACTGTCAACGAAGAAACAGTTACTTAAACTTTTTGTATCAATATCCATGTTAAGTACACGCTTAATTCAAGCTTTTTAGACGACTT
The DNA here is from genome assembly GCA_905250885.1 of Didymodactylos carnosus. Lineage (NCBI taxonomy): Eukaryota > Metazoa > Rotifera > Eurotatoria > Philodinida > Philodinidae > Didymodactylos > Didymodactylos carnosus. The sequence continues at coordinate 17,573 of CAJNOQ010000741.1, forward strand.
TCAGGTAGAGGTCTGCTGGACGGTTTGAATCCCGCGGGACTTTTTACGGGACCGGACCCAGAAAAAATCTTTTTTATGGAACCAGGACCCAGAGGTCTGCGGGATGATCCCAGCCCTTCGGGGTGCTCCTGCTCCCGTAGGACTTTTAATGCGACCAGGACCAGGTTTTTTGAAAATAGTCTTGTATGAAGCATAAAAATTTCTTAGTTTCTGTGCTTGTTTGTATGTAGGCACTAGTTCTGCGAGAAAGAATTCATAGAAAATTCTGAAAGTCTTCAATTAATACCATCCACGCATGCCGTTCCACGAGCCACATTATAAAGCACTGGCTTCCAAACTATCAGCGCTATTTTGAAAAAATATTTACGGGACCGAGACCAAAAACGAGTTCTTTCTGCGGGACCGGGACCAAAAAGTTTGGTCCCGCAGGCCTCTACTTTCAGGATTGTGTATATTAATAATTTACTTTTGTTGCATAGCGTTAACGGCTGCTGTTAATGCAGCATTGGCTGCTGCTGTTTGTGCTTGCATCGGTGGTGATACAGGTATTGCTGATGCAAAATAAGGTATAGCTGTATAAGGTCCAATATCGATTGTCGGAGTTGTTCCAGTTAATCCAAACGTCGCCGCTGCTAACGTTGCTGGAGAAACACCACGAGTGTAACGAAAATATTGATTTTTATCAACCGGTTTAGCTAATGTTATTTCAACGATGGATCCATCTAAATCAGCACCTATAAACACAAAAAATAATATAATAAAAAAAATAATCAAAGAGAGAAGTAACAGTACCATTCATAATATGCATTGCATGTAAAGCATCGTCTCGTTCTTTAAAGTGCACAAAACAATAATCTTTTAATTTTTTAACACGTTCGACGGAACCTTCTTTAATTTTTTCAAATACATCTTTTATTTGTTCTTCACTTGTTGTCATCATCAGATTTCGAACATATAGTACACGAACCTTTAATAATGAATAATGCTCTATTAAAATTTAAAGAATAGTTGCCTGTCTATGTGAATATTTTAAACTCAAACTTAACATCGTAATTCTTTTGCGTATACATAATAAAAATAATTTAAAGCATCTATTTTCTCTTACTGTTGCCATAACATCTTCGTCGACTTCTGCTTCTGGTTCAGCCCAATCTACCGCAATTTGATGTCCCCATAATTGAATTTTTCCCGGTAATAATTTTCGTCGTGCCATTGCAGCTGAACGATGACTTTCATATTCAACAAATGCAAAACCTAAAATTGAAAAAAACAACCAAATGATTTTAAATTTCTTGTACAATCTGTTCCATCTAATCATTCTAACTCCATCAAGTATTCGATAAGCTAACCTCTATTTTTTGTTTTATCATGAGCACTTGGATAGACAATAACATCAACAACACCATCAGTGACTTTGCACATTTCATCTAATATTTCTTCTTTCTTTTTAGTTTTTGGTATTCCACCCACAAATAACCGACAATTATCAACTGATTGACAAACTCCAATTAATCTTCCTTTTCTTATTTCAAAGTTATTTAATTCTTTAACAGCACGTTTTGCATCTTCTCGGTCTGTAAATGTTATAAATGCATAACCTCGATTAAATCCACTGAAATCCATCTGAAAATATATTTAAATATATTATCAATTATCAATTAACCTTTGAAAAGTGAAATAATTTACCATTAAACGCATTTCATATATTTGTCCGATTCGTTCAAAGATTGGAAATAATTCAGATTCAAAACAATCACGAGGTAATTTACCAACGAATACTTCACATCCACGACTCGGTGGTAATTTTGTTGTAGGCCAAGCTAAATAGAAGAAAAAAAATTGAAAATACACATAGAGTAATGAGAATTTACTAATTCTTACTTGGTGGTGGGCCAGTTTTTCTTTGACCATTTTCTTGTCGAACGGGATATCCGTTTTCGATATTTGTACTAACTATCGGTTGTTGATCAATTATAGTTGAGCTCTCATTGGACGGGGAACAACAAGGATTAACGGTAGGAAGATTGATGTCTTGATTTTGATGATCCATTTTATAATAAGCTAAAATAGAGAAGAAAAACAAAAACAAGAAAAATAAATGTTAAATAAAATGACAGAAAAAAAATGAGAGAGCACTTATTACTCAAATCTTCATCCTAACTTGGATTTTAAAATCAGACTAAATAAATGTGTCTAAGAAATCAAAGACAGTGGTCAGAAGATTACACTGAAGAATCAGATCTGTGCAACTGTGGAGTTCTGTCAGATATTGTGCTAAAATATCTTACACTGGATAGAGAATCTAAAAATGATTATCTTTTACTATTTTGTCACATTTTCAGTCATTGTTCTACAATTATTTGACCAAATGCTAATAATCTTTCACTTAGTTCATCTTTTATATCTAAAACATCTAATATTACCATTTTAAAACAATTGTTGTGTGCAAAGTTCTGCATGGTACACTTTAGAAAACTATATAAATTCTATTTTTAGAAAAAAAAAATAAGCAAGATATCTGTTCATTGTGCGGTAATGACCTTGAAACAATGTTTTTATTTAAGTCTAGCATTTTGTTATTTTTTTTTATAGCTAAATTGATTTATTCATTTTCTTCTTTCTTACAAATGTGCTGGGCGAGTGTAATGCATAACTGGTTGATCAATAAAAAACTTTTTTCTATACGTTTTGTTATATTAACTACTTATTGAAAATGAAAAAACACAATTTTAAATCATTATCATTTTTTTAATCCACAATATTAAGTGAAAAAAACACAAACGTCGTGCCATATGGTTAGATATTTTCTCTTTATTTGCTGCATATAAGAGATTATAAATGAGAATAAAAAAATGAGTAGAGGAAAGGTAGTGTATAAAACAACTAAAAAAAAACTCATTTTTTGTTTTTTTCTTCAAAATACTCTGTGAAAAACGAAAAGATATTTCTCGATTAATATAGTTATCACACAAAGACACGCGAACATAGTGAAGAGAAGAATATTATAGTTGCAAGATCAGAATACTCTGCAGTGACCCAAGTCAAAAACTCACGATCGTATACTATAGTATTTCGTTGTATTTTGATGTAAACCCGATTAACGTATTACATCAATCGTAAACCATGTTGTTTACGCTAAAATAGACAAAATACAACAGTCGTAACTGCTGACGTAATACATTGACCGGATTTACCACAAAATACGACAAAATACTAAATACTACTAAATTACAACGACGTAATTTGACGTATACGACGATCGTAATCATGGTCCTGGGAAAACATATTTTCTAAAATCGGATTATGGACGACGTCGTCGTTTTTATCCTTGACATCCAAAAGTCACTTGTCTGATGTGGACAGAACGTACATACACTGTATGATTAATGTTGTCAGAAACAAAACGTTTCCGTACTGTAAACTTTTCTCTTCCGTCATCTTTTTTTTTGAAAACTTTATGATTTTGTCGTACTCCGAAATTAAGCCTTAGTCGTCGTAGCATAATAAACCTGAAACATTTTGACTGATGTTTCAAAAATGTGTGAAAAAGGTTACAATTTAGAAACTGTTCTTTTTTTCTATGATAACTATGAGTGATACCAGGAAGAATAATTTCAATTTCTCCATTGGCAATGATAATTCTATTAGATTCTGTCTTCTCTTCCCCTTCTGCCTAACTTCTTTCTAACTTTCATTTTCACTCTTGTACTAATCACAACATTCTTTTTGGATCCAAAAATTGAAACAACGAAATAGTTTGAGAGTACTTGAAAATCGATAAGAGAATAAACTACAAAAAGATATAGGCCGATAGAAAGGTAACTAGAATACACAAACGTTTTCAATTAAAAGAAATAAGAATTAGAAAGAAGAAAAAAAAAGCGAGTGTATAAACAATTTTACCAAGTATCTTTCTGTAAGTGTGTAACAAAAAGGTAAATAATAATAGGAAAAAGATACGACTGATAATCTAGCAATCAGTTGATAACGGAAATCAGTAGATAACATTGGTAAATAGACTTCTTTATATCAATGTCTGTTATCGATTTTGTTACTTGCAAAGCAACAAAATTTTTTTGTCACTTCAATATAATGATGGAAAGAATGATGGAAAGTTAACACTTTCACAGAAAATATTAATAAAACAAAACTATTGTGATTCTGTTGTATAAACAGTAAGATTGAAAAACAGTTAATTTATATTACATTCTAAAAGTGCGCATAACGAACTTTCTAAGCTCGTGAGCTTTCTTCATGTTTATCAATATTATATTAGAACTTACTGTTGTTTTCCATACTAATTCTGTCTACTGATCATTTGCTACACATTTTCTTTCCACGGTGAACACAATGATTAAAAATACATATCTATCGGAAAGAAATTTCATTTGTTCTCCTCTTTCCTCTCTTTATATGTACGATCATCGCGAACAGGTTGATGAAGTTCAGTTTTTTCTTCTTTCGTCCTTTCATCTCAATTTATGCATATATATATATATAGAGAGAGAGAGAGAGGGAGACAGAAAGAGAGAGAGAGAGTGAGGGAGAGAAAGAGAGGAAGAGAGAATCCGATAAGGAAAATATGCACGTATAAGGGAGAAATCAAATGATGTATGAAATCAAAAATCATGATTGAAAATGGAAAAAATGAACTAGAAATAAATTTATCAAAAAAAATAAAATAAATGGGTAATTCGTGCCACCTGTCTAAAGCTCATCTTTCAATTTTTAATAAAACTCTGAACTATTTATTCGAATTTCGAACAGAACTGAAAATCTATTGAATTAGAGATGTTGAAAATCTACCTGATTAAACTATAAAACTATCCAAAACAAAGTGTTTATCAAAAAATCAAAACGTCTGAAGAACGATTATTGTCCGAAATTTTTGAAATGAATAAAGGAGAAACAAGAAACGGTTGATTGAGAAAAATTCGATTTGTAATGCCAAAACACAAGATGCGATCGATTACGATAAAATAAGTAAAAAAAATTGTGAAACAAACGCGAAAGAGAAGCAAATCAAAAGATTAAAGTCATAAAGTTAAAATATATATCTCTTTCTATACATAAAGAGTTCAAATAACAGTTATAAATCATATCTATTGGTGTATGGTGTAACTTCTATAGAAGGTAAAACGTATTTGTCTGACACGCATAAACTTAACATGAGATTTTATTTAAAATTTTGCCAAACAAGCTTCTACAAGATATTTTACGTTTAATTTCACTTCTGCTCTTTCTTTCTCAGCGTACAAGAAATTAATCTCAGTCGGTGTATGTTTGGGTTGACGCATTGTGACTTCGTCTGTAAATAATATTGATTCTTTTCGTTAGCAAGAAGAGTTTAGTGTCCAAACGACAGGTTGCTGGCCTGACGACTAGACGAGTGGCTACCAGCAGCTCAGGGTCGCCTCCTGCGGGTGTTCACAACAACCACAGGCCCCTGTGTAGATCCAGAGATCTACCTGGCAGGCCTACACCCTACACCGGTAACGGTACGGGTCTAACTTACTTACTTACTAAATAATATATATTTCACTAAAACGAGTTGAAAATTACATAGCACGAAACTTTTTTAAAATTCTTAAGATAAACTCATCAGTATCTCAAAGAAACATTTGGTGAAGTTATCGTACTGATACAAATATTATGAATAATTTAGACAAAGTTTATGTGAGAAATGGCAACCGTTAATGCTAAATGTATTAACAGACTTTATCGGATTTGATGTGAAAACTGCAACAATTTTAAATATTTAAATAATCTAAATTACCTGCTATATTCTATTACCAATTATGCATAAACTATAACTATTAAATGTAATATGATTAAAATAATTACCCAATTAATAAAACAAAAATCTAATAAAAAAGAGAATAAATTTTAAATAATAAATTCATCTGAGACAAAAAAAAATATATTCTTTCATCATTTTCCGGTACAAGCATAGTAAAAAGCACGTTTTTTATTTATTATTATGATAGTACATCTTCATTGGTCATCATAAACAGTTAATAATATTACCTTTGTTCATGTAACATACAGAAAAAAACGAAATAGAAGTGGCCGATTCATAAAAGATGTCTACAATGGTTTATATTATATCCTTATGGTACTCTTATTTTGAACTTCAGTTTTGTACATAAAATTACTTTAATTAGAAAATTTGCTCAACAAAATCTCGTAGAAGAATGATAAACACTTGTTTTTAGTGAAAAAAACAGAGTTTTGTCAAAATAACTATACCCATTATATCAAGACGCTCTTTATTAACAATTTCAAAGTCAACAAGAAAGTCTCATTTTCTTCTTTTTGTTTTAACTTACATTGACATTTATCCATGTAAGATCTCACCTTTTTTCTTTCTCTTTCTTATTCTTCTCTGTACTTTTTGATTACAATTAAACAATCAACATCATCATCACCACAGTCAAAAAAATGAAAAGAGACTTTGATGGCGAGCACAAAGTACCTTAAATTTAAAACATTTTATATTTTATAAAAAAAGAAGAAACAAATGAAAAGATAAGAACAGTGATGTGGCATAATGTTTATTTCACGTAAAATATGTTAGCTATGCGCGCATAGAGAATAGCTCACATCTTCATCATACAGTTTTAAGAATCTAAAATGAATTTTATTATAAGGAAATAATTTCTGATTGTGAAACTTCTACGATTATAAGCTGAAGATTTTGTCAAAATCGCACACAAAGTATATAATCTGAATGAGATCAAAAAGAGTGTTCTGTGAAACATACGAGAAACAAATTTGTTAACGTTATCACTACTCACAATTGCAACAATTTGCTCTTAACTCAAAACCTACTTTGGTACATAATTCTTTCTCGCGTATTCGTTAGTGTCGAGACAAATGGGCTGCAATACAGACTTCTGGTAAGCAACTATAGATCGAAAATACTCTAAAAAACAGCAGACCAATAGAGCGTTATTTTTAATGTTACAGACTACTTCTTTCAGAAGGGGTTGTGCAGAGTCCTTTGACGGAGTTAAATTTGATGTTGCATTTACTTACATTTCTTTTTAATAACCGAATATATAAAAATAGAATAAATCGACGGAGATTACAGGAAACAGTAATAAAAAAAGACAGAGAGACTTGATTCGAACAAATTATAGATGATATATGTGTGTTTTAATTTAATTTGGTTGATCAGAAAAGAAAGAGAGAAGAAAGAAATCATCACCATAATTTAGTAGTTGTAATAACTTTGTACACTATAGGGATGGACACAATAGAAGACCTGGATTTTATATTGCGTCCTAGCGCTCATAACTTTGAAGGGGTCTTCTAAAGCGTCCGTAAAAAAAGCCGATTTTGAGCGAAGTCGCTTGATCTATAGTTCGTACTGTGTACAAAATTGTTTATTCAGTTGATGACCACTATTTGTTTTTATTCTTTTACCATTTTAATTCAGTTTATGAGTGCATCTCATATCACGTTTAAAAAAACGAACCTAAAAATCATCATATTTTGGGCCAAAAATCGATAAAAAAAGGGGATCTTCGAACGTGGTTTTTGCGTTATGAGTTCAAGAAGGGTCTTGTAACAGAGGGGTCTTCTATCGTATGGGAGTCCTCTATTGTGTCCATCTCTTTACTCATAAAAACGTGTGGGATTTATCACCGATTCAAATAGAACAGGAGAAGCTAATATTTATCACTTGAAGCTTTTGCACTGATTCTTTTTTAAAAGAGAATCCCACGTAAGCATCGATCAACTCTCGAAGCAAGAAAATTTTGATTTGATTCAGATTTTCTGTTTAGATAAGCCTGACACCGACAAAATATACCCGCATTTATTTTTGTCTCAAAATGTCTTGTTCTCAACATGGAGGTTTACTTTATTTACTAAAAACAGTAATATCTTGATAGAAAAGTATTTGTATTCAAATAAATTTGACTCCAAATTGAGATTGAGGATAAAAAATGCAAAACATTATTTTTGTTTTGAAAAAGGTTTACATGAGCATCTTTTTTTATTCTAAAAATTCAGATAAGTAAAAGATTTCAATTCATTTTGTCTTATGAAGAACACGAATATGTGAGTTATTTGGATTAAAAATGTAATTCAACTACGAAACGAAACAAAATTCACTGAAAAACTCTCGTAAGTAGCAGGGAATCCAGATAACTCGAGAAACCATGTTTAATCAAAAAGAATCTGAAATGCTATCTTATAAGCTGCAGTCTTAACAATCGAATTCAATAATTTATTTTCTTCATCGCAATAAATTGTTCCCAGAAGCATATTTAGAAGACTGAAAAAGATTTTTAACAGTTTGTCGAAAATTTTTACAAGTCCATATCAATTAAATATTCAATTTGACGAGGCTCCTCACAAAGCCGACGTCTCATCAAGAATTGATTTTGAGATTGTTACATGAATGAATAGTCTGAAATGTTCATCCTCTCTGAGAATCTGTATTTCTTTTATCCTACAATCGGTTCCTGTCGATACTCACAAACGTTTTCTAAAATGTCCAAGAGGGAGTGTTAAAAAACCACTATTCTTTTCTCTCTGTGCACAGTTGATTCTTATATAGGATAGCGAAAAAACATACAAATATTGATGTGAAAATAATTTTGTCAAGATTTTTGAAATTTCCGTTTAACAAGCAATTTTTTTGTCTATGATCTTTGCATCAACTATAATTCTTAGACGATTCAGCCTCTTTAGATAGAGCTTTTACCATAACATATTTGCAATACGTCGCTGCAATCCGTAAGTTGTCTATATCCAATGCACGGTATAAAAATAACTTTCTGAAGCGATCTTCAGCTTCAATTAGATGTCAAATTTGTTTGAATACAAATACTTTTCTATCAAGATATTACTGTTTTTAGTAAATAAAATAAACCTCCATGTTGAGAACAAGACATTTTGAGACAAAAATAAATGCGGGTATATTTTGTCGATGTCAGGCCTATCTAAACAGAAAATCTGAACCAAATCAAAATTTTCTTGCTTCAAGAGTTGATCGATGCTTACGTGGACTCTCTCGTAAAAAGAAGGAAATGAATAAGCAATGAACATTCGACATAACGTCTGTGATGATGTTTTTTTCTTTTTCATTTTCGAAAACGCTCCTTGAACATATATATACGCGCAATATGTCATCACATGTGCGTTCGCATCAAAAAAGAATATTGAATAATAAACTCACATGTCTTTTTATCCTTTAGCGGACTAGCATTATATTTCAGGTAGTGAAAAGAAATCTTCAACGCGCTGCGTGTTATCATTCATTACTGGAACGTTTTTAATATACCACCAGCGATGCAAATTGGTTTCTTTAAACTCTCTATGCGTTATGCTTTAATGTGGTGATTATCCCTAATGAATGTACTTAGCGATGTAAGTACTCGAGTATTTGCATTTTTCTTAGGTACCTATGGGAGTACCCTGCTACATGTATGTCATAGGAACTTGAATTTTTTTCAAGTATATGTTACTTGAGAGGTACCTAATTACTTGCGTTGGTATCAAATATTTTTTCATTCACCGTTTTGTTTTGCGTTCAAGCATATATAAAAAAAAATCATATGTTTACAAGAACAACGTGTGTTTTTATCTTCACACGATCATCTAAAATGGCTGGCCGTTTAGATACACGCTAAGTATATTTTACTTTCAAGCACCTATGACATTCTTGTAACAGGCTCGACACAAGTCGGGTACCTATGTTTAAGTACATTCACTAGAGACGCCAGCAGAAATGATATATTATATACAGTTAATATTTCTTTCCACTTTATATACTTTTTCTCATGATCTTAGCACAAGTTTTCTAGAAAACGTGAAGCTATTGTTCTGCTCTGCACTTCTTTTATTGAATTCTTTTTCAGATGCAGAGTTATACTTTTCTCGTCAAAACAGGACGTTGCGCAACACTTTGTAACATTGTACCACAAAGTTATAAGCATTTTTTTACAAGTCGTAAAATATTGTAATAAATATACAGCAAATACACATTCATTCATTCAAGACTATTTTTATTGCCAATATATTCCATTCGTAAAAATACTGGAAAATTCGAATTGGTTACAAGTTGAAGCTTACACTTATGGCTAAAACGCACATGAGGCTGCTTTTCTGACTAGTAACACCTACTTAAAATTAATAGAAATCAAATACAAAAATCTGGTCCTCATACTCATATGTGCTAGTTTCCATTTATGCCCTGAACCAAACTCTCCAGTATGTTCCTGAACGGAGAATTTTGGGGTCAAGATAAGTGTCCGATAATCCTTACAGAAAAAAAAAGTTCATGCAGAGCCGCAAAAAAATGCTTTTTCGTATTTAACACACTCAATAACCCGGAAGATTCTTTATTTTTAACGAGACGCATTGCCAAAAGTTTAAGAAAATTTTTAAACTAGTATTATTTTCTCATCCAATTTTTTTTTTGTCAATTTGTTCAAAAACTTTTTCGAAAGCTTTGACAATACGTGTCGCCAAAAATAAAGAATCTTTCGGATTATCGAATGTGCTGAATATGAAAAAGCACTTTTCCGCGACACTGTATGAACCTTAAATTTTGTCGGTGGTATGTTTTATCAGACAATTGCAACTATCATCATAGTTCTGCCTGAAAGGCATGGACAACCGCGATTGTCAGAAGAAAAATTATCGAACACTTGATCCAGTTAAACTGGAAAATACAAACACACTCGTTTTGATGTCTTCTCATGAACGATGATAGATGGAGCCATAAAATCATCTCATCTCCATACTTTGACGTGATAAATATGCCTTGAAAGTTTGGTCCATATCGCACTTCTAGTTATCGAAATAGAGAATAAGATGTTCTGTAAGATGTTCATTCTTAGACCAGTCTATATCTAAAACTTCATGATTCATGATTAACAACATTCTAAAAAAAGCTTGACTTTTATAGGAAAGGTTACTTACTGTAATTTCAAAAACTTTTTTATAATTTTTACGCTTTCTAGAAAGCTTATTAATTACTTTGAATTTCATTTTAAATTTTCTAGCTTAAATAGATAACTATACTATCGGCGTTTGCACATTATCGCAAAACATACAGCCAATCAAACAAGATTAAAAATGATTTTATTTTTTATTTTTATTCACATAAAAAAAAAGAACAATTCGAAGAGGCAATGCGCATAGTTTTAAAATGTTAATCACAATGATATTTAGTAAATACAAAATTTTACCCTCATTCTGTTCTTTTTACACAATTGTTGGTGTACATGAACATACCCATAGTTATTGTTAGTTACCAACCACTATTCTAATAATTGGACTTAGAGAAACTCAGAGTCACGAGATAACTTATCTATCTTTTTTCTAATCTTAAACTAAATTATAGTCTGGATACAATAACATTAGATAGCGTTAATATTGTCTTCCTTTTAATTCTAGATACAAAAAAAAAACAGGATGCAATGTGTGCAAAATTCCTTCTCTGAAAATTTGTTTGGATAATTTTTGATAGAGAATGTATCATTAATGATTTTTTTTTTTTTTTGGTTAATATGAAAGAAAATGTTCACTTTCAAAAGTCGAAATTGTTTGAATCAGTCAATGTCAATGTCTTATTCTGTTAGAACAATGACCATAAATTAATCTCCCAGGAATAAGCCTATACTAAACTACACGATAAAACAGAAAAAATGATAAATAAAAATTTTTTTATCGTTTTTCTTACCATGGTGGTTATTAGTAATATAACTATTGAATGTGAACAAGAATATTAAAGTATATTTTGTTGTTATTGGTATTTTTTTAAACTGTTAACGATGAGTTGATAGAAAGTAAGTATTTTTTTCTCCATCATGGTTCTCTCATAGTTGAGTCATGGGTAAACCTAATGCTATTTTCCTGTAGTATTATTAAAATAAGAATGAACAAAGAAACATAAAATATGATCATCTTCCTACTTCAGCTTTACTTTATGGTTTCATATGATTATTTTTTCTTTCTCTCCTTCTGTCATTTGCGTTTTGTGTTCTTCTTCTCTTACTAGGTGAATGTGGTGCATGTATGTGCAAGGTATGTTATAAAGATAATACGTATTACTTAAAAAGTAAAATAAAATAAAAAGACTTTTATGTAATGTCTTATAGTTCAAAAAAACTGAATGAAAAAAAAAATAAAGAATAGACAATAAGAAAATCGATGAAGATATTTTCTGATCTTAAATCGGATTACGTTTAAAAAGGATTGCATGCTTATTATTATTATACATTGTACATAGTCGATCTTTTAGAGATCAAGTAAGTGAGAAGATGAGAAGAAAAAGGAGAAAAAGAAGACGAGAAAAGGAAAAAGTGAATATACCAGTAATCAATCTTCCACAATCTAATATAACTTCTTCAATAAAACCTGATAAAATATTCAAACACACTTGTCAATTGTGTGTGCATGTGATGTGTGAATGATAGAAGAAGAAAAACAAACGAAAGCAATTTTCTGAGATAAATAATAGAAAAGAAAACATTTAGTCATACTATGTCAAAATTTACGAATGTTCTTGTTATTCTCTCTTCTTTTTTATAAATAAATGTCATTGAACATGCTTTAAAAATCAATATAAATTTAAAGTTCATCGTTCTTAAACCTTTACTGATCATAGATAGGCAACTTAATAAACGTATCTAGTCTATGCTTCGATCCAATAATCTTTACTGACTTTTAGACAAATACTTATTATTACAATTCCTTGAACAGTACTTAACAAAATAAAAGCAGGTTTTCTATGATAGAAGATTTCTTTTCTTTCTTTTGTGTGTTGAAAAATGCATGTATAGTTAAACTTACCTGTAGAAAATGAAAATGATTAAATTCAATAAGAGATTATTTAATATACAAGTAATAGTGCACGACGATTAGACGAAAGCTAACGATTGTAATAAATGACGTTATTGTTGTTGTTTTTTTAAATATCGACTCTAAGTAAGGAAGAACACAAGTAGACTAGATATGTTTATACATACTACTTATATACACAAGACTATATATTATACGTTGTTTTTCTTTGTCTATAACGGACAAGGACTAATGTCCGAAAAATCATGGCGCTAATATAGTTTAGTTTAAGAGGGAATCACGAAGAGGAAGGATTATTGTTAGACATGAATTTACTTTGAGAAAAGTTTAGACGATATATGGAAGCAAAAATAGTCTTATAGACAGACAGCAATAGCGAATAAAGGATGGTTATGTTTAAATATGGGAAAAATACGACCACAACTTTTGTATTAGTGTCAATCTGTCTTGGAAGAAGTATGTACTTTTTCTGTTTTTACCAGAGATCTTAATCTTTTAGTTTAAATAAAAAAGTTTTTTATGTTAACATGCTAAATAAGTTTCAGCTGTCTTATTACTTTTTAATTTACACAACCGACATAAAATGAAATTTAAATCATTGGTTTATTTAAATAATATTAATACAATATAGAAATCTGACTTATCATACTAAAGGTCCAAGACTCATTGAGAACGGTATTTCGATTTTTTTGTAAATCTACAAAACAATGTAGGCATTCTAAAAAAGAAGAGGTCGATAATCTCCATACTATCTCCTTATTATTACAAATATAAGACTGTAGCTTTGATCAACGGATGTTACTGAAGTTCTGTTAGCAATGAGTGATTTTAAGGATTAGCTCAAACATCGAATTTTGGTGGTTTAGTGATGGTGTTTGTCAAATTTTTCACTAATTTCAACCAGGATAATGTTAGTAGGGAACTAATTTTGTCTGTTTCTCCATCCATATTATCTTCTATATCATAAAGTTTAGGTATTCTTCTACCTTTGCCATACAAATGTCTCTGTCGAAATATAACTCGAAGAACTTGCAGTAAAAATAATTTTAATTTCGCTAATAAAGCGCGATCGGCTTCGAAAATGGCCGCTGGATGACCGCTAAGAACTAAAACCAAAACAAGCCGATGGGCGAAAGTGTACATTGTAGAGATAGACTCTCTGTCTCTACGCTTTATCCACTGAAATATGCTGGATTACTGGTTAATCTTGGTGTTAGTTACAGATCTGATATTCGTGGCGGTTATGATTGGTTTTTGAGCGACTTTCTTAAGATCTGTGTCTAGAAACGTAAAGTCCGTTTTTCAAAAGCGAATCCTGAGACTGCCGTATTTAGAACACATCAGATTCCCTACACTCTAAAAAAAATGCGACTTAGGATCAAGTTGAGTCACATTAATGTGACTCAACTTAATCTCAAGTCGCATTTTTTTTAGAGTGTACGTATAGAAATGTGTTGGATATAGAACTTGTCGTGATAAAGTGAGAATTTCATTAATTGGAATAGTCACAGATTATATATGCATTTCTGATGATTAAAATTTGCATGCATGTAGAATTCTATAAATTGATTCTAAAACATTTATTAAACTTCAAAATTTCAAAGAAAAATGTAGATAATTTAGTGTACTATAAATGCAACAGTTCTGGAACTTACTTCTGAAAAAACTATATTGAATTTTTAGAGAAAGATTATCTGAAACCCACTCAAGAACCCACCATGATCTGCTGCGAATGTCAGATTCGTAATCACAACACAAACCACTAATAGTTTACCATATCTTACTGGAGAAAACGAGGGAACAGTGGCGAAGCCTTTCTTGTGAGACCTGTATTCAGTATATAAATAAGAAGAAAACTTATTTACAAGCGTTTAAGTTAATATACCCGTTTTAACGACTCTTTGTAGGCGAGTGCTTTCTGTTTCACTAGCAAAACGATGTACTAAAACAAAATACGATAAACGTTTTTAGCTTGATTCAACTATATCTATACTCACTTGTCATATGAGTTATGTTTCGTAGCGGTCTTCCTATAAGAAGAAACAAGAAATTTCTAATAGTAAATCAACATGTGACCAACATGATGAAAATCAGCCTTATACCGGGGCATAAACGTTCAAAACCATCAAGATTTGGTGTTTTACAAGCACAAACGAAAACATTGCCTTGTTTAACACATCGACCATCTGGTCCGCAGTCTAAATCACAAGCACAAATGTATCCAGATAGTGCAACGTAAGTACATCGTCCAAAATGAGGGCATAATATCCCACTGCACCACGCTCCATCTAAACTAGTAAACGTTAAATGCAAGTGTTTTACATGAACTCTGATAAAAGATACCATTACAAAAGCCTTTTAATCCAATTCCAAAGTATCCCATAGGACATTCACACTAGAGAAAAATAAAATGTTAACGTCAAATCATTCAGTCACATGATACCTAGTTTCTAAATGGGCAGAATTTTTGTAAAAGAAAATGACATTTCTGACAGAATCTATATTTTTTGGAAATATTAAACACTTACGATAAATGACCCAATTGTATTTATACATCTCGCACGCCTATCACATGGATAAAGTGGATTGTCATAATTTAAACGACATTCATCAAGATCTATACAAGAGAGAGATTCTCTCAACATATATAATTTGATTCAGTGAGGGATATTACCTTCACATTTATTTTCCACTCTTTTCCATCCTGGTTCACAATGACAATCATGCTGACTATTCTGGTACCAAAACGGTATTTTTTGTCCCATTGGTAAATAGGAATAGGAAAATTGCATTGAATGTTTTGGATAACAAACAACATGAATATCATGAAACAACGGGTCGAATGTATTCAAATTGGCTATAAGGAGCAGAAATACGCAAATATTAAAAAGTTTGAGATTTTTGAATATACTTCTCAACATATCAAAGTTATATGTCCTCATTTTTCTAAATTGTTCATTTTCAGCTAAATTATGCAAAACTAAAATACAGAATCCAAATATGTGTAGTTATATCCGTATTGGCATCAGGTCGTAGCTGTTTCCAAACCTTTATTAAATTCTGTAATCCAATGAAAATGCGATCTATTTTCCCGTCTGATAATATTTTGTCTTTCTGTTGGTATATGTTCATACATGCGCAAATCACCATTGGGATAATAGAGTTGCGATAGTGTTTCGACTGATGAAGGGTGATGAAATCTATACTTTGAGTTTGATGCCAATGTTTTGTATAATTTTTGTGCTATTATTTTACTTAATTGTTGTTTACTCATATTTGTCCACGAATCATTGTGATGATACATGATGTCACTGGTAAATGCTGTCAAATCGTGTGAAATAACTCGTCCCTGCAATGTTCTCAAATTCAATAGGGAAGCTAATTTTTTTAATTCTGTTTTAAAATCTTTTAACATTTGACTTTCTAGCTTAATAATTACATCATTTGTCAACTTTTCTGCTACTTGATCAATCTTTCTTGTATTTATTGTGGTCACTTTTGGTGACTCAATAAGTTCATCATCTACGTCAGAATAATGGCTAAAAGGATCGAACGGGTAACGGCCAAAAGAATTATCCAAGTTTTTAGCAAATTTATTCAACGGATGAACCGTCTCACCATTGTAGACATCAGGCGCAAATAAATCATTCGACTATAAGAATAAAAGAACAGATAACTGTGATTATGACATAGATACAATTTTTCTTTTAGGGGCGCGAGAGACGTTTTTTCCAGCCGTATAAGCAACGAACTACGCATACTAAGATTTTTTCTTTGTTTTGCTATATGTTCTGATCTATCATTATAATAATCCCTATAATCTGCTTCTACTCTCATACTTAAGGGATGTTACTTTTCAAAATGGTACGTACTTTGGGATAATTGTCGTTTCTTAAAAAATCTACAAATGGCAAAAGACGTTCTTAACCATAATCAATGCTCGATCAGTATAACTGATATCTACCGTGCTAACCCTATATTACCATGTATATCTGCATCTTCATTCTCTTCGTCCATGTCGTTGTCATAGTATTGGAGTTCATATTCTTGTTTATCCCTTTCATGCCATGGAATATGTGTATTTCGAGATTTAAAGCGTGGATCACGATTTTTATATCGACTACTTGAACCATAAAACTGTTTCAATCTGTATCGATCAAAAGGTTCTTGCTGTTGTTGTCGATAATAATGGTCGGTATCTGTTTGGTAATAAAATGGGGATGAGGCTATCAAATGTGAATGAGGTGGCAAATATCGGATTGATGAACCCATTATTTTCTAGAAAAGATTATCCGATTTGAACAGAAGTTGGAGATAGAGCATAAAATATCAAAATTTCATGTTACTTTTCTATTCGTTTTTGCAAAATTCTGATTATGATTGATTTTAGATGAAACTACGTAGTGTTGTATGTGAGTGTTAAGTTTTTCATTATTTTTTTGATGAATTGACGGTTTATTTTGTTTTCTATTTAAGATGAATTGTCCTGTACGATATATAGAGTCAATAAATGATTTTATATTGTTTGTTATATTACTGTTTCTTGATGAAATATTGGACGCTTGATTATTTTTAGCATTTGAAGATGAGAGTAATGGAACATCGACTATATCCGTTGCATTAGATGAAATAGCGGTTTTTGTGTCTCGTTTTTGTCGACGACGACGAGCACCACTAAAATCCGATGGCGGTCGTATTGGATTGTTTGACACTGGTTGATTAAGCATATTGGTAATATTTAATAATAAAACGGGCAATGTAGGTGGTATTTGCCATGGTAGTGAAGGTGAGATTGTAGATACTTGTGGAAGAGTGTGTTGTTCAGTAATATTATACGGGTTCAAGATGGCTAGCATGGCTAAAACACTATTTAAAACAATGTTCAAATAGGTAGAAAAGGCCATATAAATGTTCAGAGTTAAACTTACTCTTTTTTTCTCAAAAAACCGTTCTAGTTCTTTCGTACCTACCTATAGGTACACAGCGATAATCTTTGTCGTTAATGATCAGTCTCGGTGCTCGTCCAAAATTCTTTAAACGCCAAATATTTTTCGTCTGCATTAGTTGTTGTTTTCGATTAGTTTCATTTTGTCCAAAATATTTTTCAGCTTGACGAATAGTTTCTTCTATTTTCACAGCATGATCGACTAACGGTACATAATCAATGAACGTTCTCACTTTTTCTATTGCTTTATTAATATTTAGTTCTTCAGGTGTTTCGTCAAATGGTGATTCTGGTTTGGTAAAAAAATTAGATAAATTTTTTAAAAATAAATAGTTGGATGCTGCTGAACGTTTTTTTAAACGATGACCAAACTCATCAAAATATTTTGTTTCACTGTTATCCGAGTGATAATCATCATTATTCTGCTTATTTTCTACTATTGGTAGACTACTCATCATAAGACCAAAATTATGCATGTTATTAATTGAAGGCATATAACCTTGATTCCGCAGATTAATGAGATGTTGGTGGTGAGTCTGAGGGAGTTCATAAAAGTATTGTGGCATGAAACCTTCAGGACACGTACAACGATTACGAAAACAAGGTTTTTCTACAAAAATAAGAGAGCAAATCATTATTAGAAGATGAAAAGAGTCATTCAGGTTAATTCAAGGATAATTTATATCTCACCTTGACCTGTTTTATCATAATGCCCTGTATCGAGAAGGTGATCGTGTAATCTGTTGATTATTACGTGGTAAGCTGCATTATCAAATAAATGCTCTAAATCATGTGACGATTCAACCATTTGAAATATAAGATTTAAACGAGATGCTAATTCAGCTTCATTTGTTAACGCTTCGTCTGAGCTTAATGTAGTTTGCATATTTGGTGCTATAATAGTGTCAGAAGATTGTTTTTGATCAATATATTTGTCAAAGGCATCTCTACATAATATGTCATGGAATACGAATTAATCACTGATTATTAAAGCACTCAAACTCATTAGAATACAACACCTAATTCAAGAGATGGTTGATTTAGAGTAGAAATTGCTGGTAAAATGGATTGAGATGCAACTAAAAAAAGTTCGACAAGTTTCTGTATTCAAAGATAGATGCATACCTGGAAGATTACTTGATGCCGCTGCTTCTGATTCTTCTGTAAAAATCATCAAATTAAAAAAACCTCATTTTATGCTCATATTCTTTATAGTACTGACCTGCTCCGATATGTGCACTAGTCGCGCTTTTAACAGTGTCAGGCGACAAGACAAGAGTCGGATCAGTTGCCTCTTCATCTCTTCGCCACTTTATTGTATCAAGAATATCAAGTGTGCCCAGTTTCGCGTACTTTTGGGGTAAATCATTGAGAAAATGTTTGGTTAGTAAATCTGGGATACTAGCAGTTGAAACTGACAGTGGATTCATAATTTTTAAATCATACACAAATGTTAAACAATGAAAATACACGATGATGGTAATTAGATTAACCATAATCATACATTCACAATCAAACCGATCTATAGAAATAGAACTCTTTGTTGTCAAGTGTGACATGTAATCAAATTTTCTATTTGGTCAAAAACTTAAATATTAATTGACAGTAAAAGCATATGAAATAAAATGTTCGAGATACATGAATACAAAAAAAAAGGTTGATTAGTGTCTGTTTGCCGATAAGAATGAGGACAAACTTTTCGGTTGTCTTGTTAATGCTGCAATCATTGTTAACTTTGTCACCGTTCGTTTCAATGTTGTTGTTGGTTTTGGTACAATAATTGGTGGTGGTGGTGGAGGTGGACTATGTCTCAAATCCGGATCATAAAGACTAAAAATATTGTGTACACTTGAAGTTGATGTTGGCCGTTGATGATTATAGGACGATAATTGATCTTTTATTTGTGTTTTTAACATAGAATACTTTGTATTCGATACATACTGTATATTAAACGGTTTTAAATGTATTTTATTTGGATAACGTTTATTTAGATAAGAAATGAGTGAATCCAATGAATCTTGGCTATCATCATTCTGTTTATTGTTTATTTTTATCATTGATTTACGAATAGACATTGTAGAATCATTCACCGCTTGACGAAATAATACTTCGAAAAAATTTTTACCTATTATTTCTTTGCCACGAGCTGTTTGAGATCGAGATGATGATGATGATGAACAAAGAGTTTGGTGTAATTGAATCAATATACGAGATGGTATTGGCTCATTATGACTAAAGAAAATTAAAATATATTACTAATTTTTTTTATTTGTAGGAACAACATCTATTCTCTTACCATTGTAATTTTGATGGTGTCCTCTGTTGTCGTCTTTCGTTAATATCAAATTCGATATAATCTATAATACTTTTTGATACTACATAATCACTAACAAATGGTGAAGAATCAGTTTTTGTTAATAGCATATGAGCATAATCATATCGGCCACAGTAGACCGCTAATAATAAAGGTGTAAAACCGTATGTATTTCGTTCATCAATATTTAAACCAAATTTATGAAATTTTTCAATTAAGTCAAGAATAATATTGCGATTTGATTTTGATACATAGATAATAGCATAGTGAAGAATATTATTGCCTTGAATATCTTTTAAACTTAAATTAAAATCTTTTAAATCTTCTTGAAACAAAAGTTTATAAAGTTTATAACGTTGATATCTCAATATGTACATGAGTAATGTACAACCAAATTCATCACAAACATTTGGTTTATAATTGTAACGATTAAACAGAATTTTCATTGTACGATATGCATACGATTCATCTGGATAGGCACACAATTGAATTAATATTGGTAGAGTAGATATATCTTGACTAGTTGAAGATGAAGATGTTGAATTTGAATTACTTTTACTACTGCATGATAATAAACGTTTTCTTGGTTGAGCGGTAGATAATGGACGTAATATGGAAAGATTAATCATTTTATTATCGTGAAGATGAGATAAATTCATCTTGAATATGTGTTACATGTTGAACTATAAATAATGAGAAAAAACAATAAAATATACTTTGTGGTTTACTCCAAACTATTTCTTAAAAAAGAAAAGAGGATTGTATTCTGTTTAATATCTTTAAAAACAAACATGAAGACAAAAAGAGAACAATATCTAATGATAGTCTTTAATATATCTTCTACAAAGAAATAAAATTTCTGCAACTAATGTTGTAACTTTAACTAAAAATCAAAAGATTATCTTATATCTCTAAAATTAACTATTTACCTTTAAGATTAGATTAGATATTGTGGTGTCATTTTAACACATAATAACTAATTGTAGAAGTGTTCAAGGAATGGAAGAAGAATGTTCAAAAACAAAAACGGAAAAAAAAACTCTGCATATTTAAGAAAAAAAGAAACTTCAAACAAATTTGTTAGAAGAGTATTTGATTTAGATTACGACAAGAAAATTTTCATTCTCTCTTTCTTTTCTTCAAGTGTTGATTAATTTTTAATATGCACTCTTTACATAAACATGTACGACAGGTATTGAAACATTTTTGTAAATCAAAATTTAAACAGAAACAGGTAAGAAATATATACATATGCATATAAGAAGAATTATTATTATTATATTATGATCGAGGACTAATGTTTTTTCTTCTTTCAAAGAAAAAAAATTTTTTTCTTTTGTGAAAAAAGAATTGAACTGCACGGGTTGAAATATAAGAAAAGTTTTCAAAATTGTGGTAAGCAACATGATACCCTGATGTTAAACACTTTAGGCAAAAACAAAAACATAGCAGGCGCTCCGATCTTTATTAAAATCTTCCTCGCAACAACAACAACAACATACACTGTAAAAAAATGCGTGGTTGAAAAGAACGGTTTTTGTTCCCCACGCTTTTCTGTAGAGCAGTTTCAAAATGCTACACTGAAGAATACTTTCAAAAAGTATTCTTTTTAGAATACTTTTGACACTTCAGCTCAGCGCTTCCAAACGTGACCTTTATTCAAAAATGTTCTACTGTAAATTACGTTTCAAAAGTATTCTTCTTCCGTTTGTTTTAAAAGTGATATTTCTTGAAAATGTTCAGCAGAAAAGTGGTTCCTAAAAAGAGCGATTTGGGGTACTCTTTTTTAAAGAATGTGCTTTTAATTATTATCTTTGAAATAACCCTGATAGTAATATTAATTCTAGGCTCATTAAATATGCAAATTTTAATCATGGCCTTGTAGATACATGAGTATAGTCGAAGAAATCGTACAAACTCTATTGCTATAGAAACAATTAGTTACGCGGAGATTTTCTCTCAAGAAAAATGAATAAAATATCACAATAACCATAGTCTTTATCGTGATATATCGACTACTATCATAGTATAACCCATATATCCGCTTGCGTTTAAATCTTCCTTTAAACGCGTTTCGTAAAAACTTGCATTTGAGGAGTGTTCGTGTGTAAAAGCTTGTGTGTGAGGAGCGTTCGTACATTTTTCTTCAAGGGTTTTGATTAAGCGTTTGACTATTAAACGCGTTTAAACGGCGAAGATATTTAATGTTGAACGCATTTTGATTTGAACAGACCCTAATAAAAAGCTTAGACACTTCTTAAAATTATCTTACTAAGATCTTAGTAAGATCCGAGTAAGTTTTCCACTAGAGGACGTTTGAATGCTGTTTTAAAACAGGTTTGAACAGCGTTTAAAACCGTTCTTATTATTACACACCATGACACGCTGTAGACAGTCGATACACCCAACGTGTTTGAAAGCGTTCTAATTTGAACAGACTTTTTCAACGCGGTTTTGAAAAAGGTTCGAACACCGTTCGAAACCGTTTATATTATTGAACAGTTCAACCCACTTCAGATATTTAATAGTCTAAAGTTGTTTGAGGGTTTGAACAGCATTTTTAAAAAAAATCTTTTTGCTCAGAACTATTTATTCGGAAGTTATGGTAAGGTTTCAACCAAGACCTAAATTTTTCAAAATATTCTTCATGTATACTAAAAAGTAGGATGCAGAAACTAGTAGATAAACTGATGGCGCAATGGTTCAGTAGGTTCACTCGCAGGTATGTAAAACAAAATGTCGCATGTTCACTTCTAACCTGTTTCTCTATCCTTCTTTCATTTAGACGAGTCCAGACGTCGTCAGTATATAGCTTGTCACACTAGTCAGCGACACTACTACGGATCGTTTTCTTTTAATTAACGGTTAAAATTTTGAATTAGTCATGACGGGTCGTTTTTGTCGTTAAGACTAGTCGGGACGGTCGTCCGGACTAGGAAAAACACTAGTCATTTCACCCGTCTTTTGCTTATCTGGGTGATTTCAAATTAGTCTGATGTAAATTGAAATCATCTAATACAGCATGGATTCCGGAGTCAAGTGCACTAAAAGCGATTTTTCAATAACAAGGATATACGTTCGGAAAGATTTATTCTTAAATTATACATATCAAATGGAGAGGACAATAATTGAGATCATTCGAATATTGTTGAGAAAAGAAAGCTGTTTTGGTGGCAGTTTTAACGCAAAAATGCATGATCACTTCGGAAAAGTTTGCAGGTGAGAGCGATCTAGTTTCAAAATTTTTTTGGAAATGGTGGTATAAAACTTATCATTAACTGAACCAACAGCTTTTTCTAATACTTTGAATGAGAAGAGGAAATTGGCTTCATTCAATTATAACGTGAACAAAAACATATTACAGCCTGTTTCCTTAGAAATCTGTTATAGAATACTAGAAGTATCGGTAGGCCTTCAGATAAGGAACCCAGAGAGTTCTCCTTGCTTCTAGACTTATTGACTTCAATAAATAATTTACTCCAAAAACACAAGTGACTTTTGAGTACAGAAAGCATAGAGTATGTTCGTTTAATCTGTATGATAAGGTACGAACTATATTTTGCCTAAAGAGCTTAGAATACACATGCTCTAAGTTCTGAATACATCAGAAATGTTTTTTGCGTTGGATTAGTTATTTCAAACAACCTGTTTGCTAGTGACTGTAGCAGAAAAATTTTGTAAGTCGAAGAGGTCAAACTGCTTCATTTACAAGAATCGGTGAAATAGTCATTAAATGGTCATTTTTACACCTTATAAATGGGAGGGTTTTAATGCCTTAAAATGACATTTTTTAACAGGCTGAAAACTGCCCTAAAATAGGCAGTTAATAGCATCATGTAATGGTCGTTTTTGCACCATTAATGGCTGTTAACGGTCAATTATCGAATGTTTTCTTTGATTTCATTAATTTTTTTGATTAGTAACTCAAATACAGTGAGTGATTTTCGAAATTTTTGATTCGTTAGATCCACGGCGCCCTCAATAGCACCAGATCCAGAATCAGCGACGACTTCCACGAGCCAAAGTTTCGATGACTTACACAATCGGGGAAGAGATTTCTCCAAATTTCAGATATATATATACAAATATATATTACATACCAGTCATGATTGCAAAATGAAAGAGGGAATGAAACAGACATTTTAAATGTCAGTTTTTTCGCCATATATTTTGCAATTGAAGAATAACCTGTTAATAGCCATTTAACTGCGACAGTTATTTTACATTGTATGATGCACAGTTAACTGCCTGTTTTTCACCATTATAACAGTCAAAAAATTTACAGTAAACAACCCAGGGGAAAGACGTCTTACAAGATCTTATAAGATCTGACGATTTCTTATACAGTCTTGCTGCAAGATCTTTTGGCAAGAACTTGTACGATTTTATCCCAAGATCATGTATGATCTTGCGGAATCTTGTAACTTCTTGTTGTAAGATCTTACAAGAACAGCTTATAAGAAATCTTAAGATCTTGTAACAAGAAGTTATATGATCTTGCAAGATCTTGTCAGTTCTTATCACAAGATCATACGATTTCTTGTTACAA